>CAIGRB010117180.1:42056-53639 GCA_903798255.1 Fraxinus quadrangulata
TTAATTAATAAAATATATTTAATTATTTATTTATCACATGAGTTTTGAATTTTGAAACATAAGACCTGAAAATTAAATTGGTCATAATTAATACTTGAGTTGTGAATTTTTTTCCTTATTTCTCTTTAAAAAAAATTATCATTTGGCGAAAAGAATTGTTGAATAATATCATGTTCACCTACAATACCGAATCAATAAAAAATTAACCATGGTAAGAAGTTAACTGTGGTGGACATGCAAAAAACGAGTGCCTAAATGCACAAAATATCTGGCATATGAGGTTGAGTTTGTACTATGATACACTGTCATAAATTTATGAATAAATGACAGAAATTACTAATTTGGGACCAGTAAAATATTAATTCCTCCAAATTAATATATGATAAATATGTATATTCACGTCACACAAACACACATCAATCCATCTTAAAAAATACCTTTTAGAAAATGTATGAACTTAAAACACGTTTTTATACTTCAATCGTCCATTAATTTTAATGTAATTGCATTAGTTTAGCTGACGACGATAGTCGAAGTGACAAGATTTACAAATGAATAGAAGTTGTGCCACTAGATTATATCAAATTGAAGATGAGCACAACCAGATGAAACTTCTCTCAAAGGTGAGTGACCTTCTGTGCATTTAACCTGTTACTTAGTAATTAAGTTTAAATGGAGACTATATGGCTAAATCTGAGCCGTTGATGCAAAATTTCACCCTATATATGTACCCATATTTTTCTCTATGCCCTTACTTTTTCTTGCTTTCACCAGTAGAAACCAGTGTTGACTAAAAATGTATGCTCCTCCAGGATATCAAGAAATGTCATACTTTGATCATATTCAAAGACGCAAGGAAGAAAAGGGCCATCTTTATGCTTGGTTTGTACCTTTATAATCACTTTTTCTTTTTTGGATTAAAATTCTGCTCTATACTTACTTTCAATTATAACTTGCAGCCTGTTTGCTCTTTGTTGCTGTTTCCTTTGCTACGAGACTTGTGAGTGCTGCTTGGATATCTGCTGCTGCTCCTGCGCTTAGTGCTTGTTTGGTCGGGATTGATGAATTAAACGAAGTTGAATTTTATTTACTGTATTGTCTAGTCGTGTGTCTGATGTGTACCAAACGTATTAATGAATAATGGCATACTATTGAATGATCGGGCAAACTACTATGTAAGTTTTATATATTATCGATTTTAGTTTCTTTTTCAATAGTTTCTTTAACGTTCGATATTGTTTGCTTCGCATTACCAAAGTCACTAGAGAAAAACTCGAGAGCAATGTTAATTGACAATCGTGACATTAAATTTTGCTAGTTCTTGGTATAAAATGGAAGAACATATTGAGCAAATGCGGTGGTTGGCGATGGTGGTTATAGCTTGGCAGACGAGGGTTGGGATTTTTAAACCGGATCTCCACCTACCAATTGTACCTGAAAATGAAATGTTTTAAAATATTGTTAAGAAAAAAGTTGTGGATGAAAATGAAAATTGGAGTCAACGTAAGGGAGCTCATACAATATATCTTCTCTAGAACGAGGACTCGTGTCTAACGTCTATGGATGCCATCATCTTGTAAAATTTCTTACTATACTATTAAAATAAGTAATCTTTCAACAACTTCAACAAATAAAAAGCTTAAATAATTCTTAACTTCTATGCACAACTCACTGTCTGACACAACCCATTTTGAATTGGATAATTCAGCGAACTCGATACATAACGTGCTTCAACTGTGGATATTGCCAACTTGGTGTCCGATCCACCACTCAGACTAACTTTGACCTTCTACCAATTATGTGATGGATAATAAAATGACATTCATTTGACATAAAATGGCTTTTTATCATCTAGCATATAATCGGTAGGAGGTCAAAATTAGTTTTGATGGTGGATTCGGCATTTAGAGGCATCCACCATCGAAGTACGTCACATTTTGACTCCACTAGGATGATTCTAAATGAATCGCGTTGACTATTTGATGGAGATTAAAATTAGAATTTTAGAAATTTTGATAATATGAGATGTGTAGTTGAAAAGTTATGAACCCTATGAAATGTGTGGTTAAAATTAATTGTCGAATTTGATTTAGATTAAAATTTGAATTTGTACCAAGCATGGTAGGTTTTGAAAATTTCAAAATAGAGACGTGTTATTATGTTATTAGGCTTTTAGGAAATTAACGTCCACGTGACTTCAATCATTTTGATTATTTATGAGTTATTTGATTATAAGGGATGTGAAAAAAAAATAGGTATAGACTTCATAATGATTACTTATTATAGGATAATTTATTGCTTAAGAAATAGAATTAAATGAATATGTAAATTCATGTATGTTTATGTGAATCGAATAAAAAGATAAGAACTCACTCACTCAAAGAAACACACTTTGATTGTCATTCTTGAGCTATAGTAAAAGAAACGTTCGTTAAAGTAATGAAAAGGAAAATAGTGATTAGCAACAATCTTATCAAAATTGAATCGAATCATTGGTCTAACCAGAAAAATCATAAATCGATGTCAAATTCGATTCAATTCATGGCTGAAAACCTTAATTTTAAAACCCCCCAAAAAAATCAATCTAATGGTCGGTCTAATCGCAAAATCAACCAACCCACAACCGGGTTTACTGGTTTTAACAATGGATTTTTTTTTTTTTTGTGAAAACTTGAAAATCAACTGATTATTTAGGTCCATGCTTTGAACAAAAAGGTCCAAAGAGTGTACTGTACTTCCTCAATGTTGGCCACCCCCTTTTGTAACTTACTTTTGAATTTTAGTTGACGGAACCGATGTGGGATTGCCATTGCTTTTTGAAATCTACTCACTTTCTCATTCTATTTTTTATTTCCTCATTTATTTATTTTAGTAGCAAATACAATACTATAAAAATATTTAATTAATTCAACTATTAATACTTTTGTCTATATTTATTGTCTTATATTCTATTGATATTAGAAACGAACCTAATAAAAATTAATTGCAATAGTAATTTTTGTCTCTATATGTAAGTCATTTTGAAAAAAATAATATATTTTTGTCAATTCTTTTTTAACATATTTACATATTAATCATTTTATTTATTATTAACGATTTGACTTCGGTATAATCTCAATTTGACCTTTTGATTCCGACCCTTTTAACTTTTCTAGGTCTACGATCAGATCGATTTTTCAAAACATTGATTAACATTTCCCACATATATGCATGTACTTTTTGAGGAATGGAAATTAAAGAATAAGAAATGAAAAAAAAGAAGAGTAAAAGACTGGTAGAGTTGAAATTCATTGAGGTTGGGAAATTAGCATACTGAATCTCAGTAGTATATTGGTGTGAAAGGTCCACGTGATAAAAATATAATTACTTTTCTCATCCCATAAAAATAGGCTTGATTTCTTTTTTCGTCTATCCCAAATTATGTTACTTTCCTTTTTGAAAGTGTAGATATTTATTAGTTTTTTAATATGCTTCTATTTAATGTACTGTTATCAACAAATATAAACTAATCATATTTAAACAATTATTTAATATAGAGGTATATTAAGAAAAGTATAAAAAAAATTTATGTTTCCAATTATATTAATTATATTTTCTTAAGTTGTTTTAAAATAAAAATAAATTTATATTTATGGGACGAAGGTATTATTTTATTATATTAAGGAAATAGATATAATTAAATGTTGAGGTCATACTATATGGCAATAAGTATTGACAAGGCTATATGATTACAACAATATATGGTGGATGGTAGTAAATGAAAATTATGACTGTCCTATAGCGAAATAATATAATGAGACATTTGGGTTATTAAGTTCATTAATCTTGTTGTTGGACTATTGTGTTACATTACATTCCATTGGGAAGCTTTGCGCTAAATTATAAAGTTAGGATGAATTTAATGACATTTTGGTGATGTAGTTTTGGATTTTTCTTTTTTGATTATATTTTTGGATCTCTCGAATAAAGTATTCCATTGTTATTGATACAGATGACTTGTTGGATAATCTAAAGTCTAAGATGATCAAAATGTAAAATTTACACATTGTGAAATAGTTTTTTTAGGCTATTAACGTTTCATTATATTAATGACGAGTTTCTATGGGACAACAGGAAGTCTTATGCATTGATGAAACGACAATGATCTTTTTATGGAATGGATAAAGATACATGTACAGGGCCCATCGAGCATAATCCTTATTGAATAAGTGTATCGAATTTCTAAGGATTAAAATGTTATTATTGTTTCTTTATAGAAGAGCTTATTTAAAATGTCCCCTCATTTGACTAGTAAAATAGAAAGAGCACAAAAGTTTGTGTAGGTTAGGAATGTAAGAAGGCTTTTTTTTTTTTTTTTTTCCTTTCTTGAACACGAAACTGATTAAATTTTGTGAAAATATTTGCTAGAGAGAATTGCAGCCACATAACCAAACCTTTTATTTTATCGTAGACTTAATCCAAACATTTTATTTGTGTCAATCACGGTATCAAACTTTTCAAAAACTCGCGCCTGAAATTCAAATGGATGAATCCATTTGATCGTTAGTTGAGCTTAAAAAAATACACCTTTGACCAACTTGAAAGGGGTAAAAGGGTACTTTTATATTTCTTCACATAAAATAATTATATTAACTAAATAAAAATTTCAAAAAAAAAAAAACCTTCGGTTCAAAATATAAATATGATTTTCCTAAATCGTGAGGCTTAGTCCCCGAGAAAAACTATAAATGAAGGATTTCATTTTTCTTTCTTCGTTCCGCGACTTTTAGCCAACTTTATATTGTTCCGATACAATTTTTCCTTGCCAACTAAATTACCAAACTAAAAGAACACTATTTCTTGAATATAGATATTGCACCTTTGCACAATGTAATATATGAGGTGAGATTACTTATATTCTCGTTTTTGTAAAATATAAAAGACTTTTTTTTTTTTTTTTTTTGTGGAATTATTTTTGGATTTCGATGAGAATGTTCAAATGTGTATACATATTAATTTATTCATCCCTACCTGTTCAACTACACAATGTTCGTCCTCTCTCTGCGTGTGAATATATAGAAAGAGTACGAGGTCTTTATAAGATATGTGACATCACTATTCGAAAAAGAAATTATAATTTACTTAAAAGCTTAGCCAAATATTCACATGCATGTAGTCCAAACTGAGGGCTGCTAAACTCAGATGTTTGGTGCAAAATTTCACCAATATTTTGTAAACTCCCACCCCATCGCTACCCCACCCGAACGATGTATCCATTTTAAAAAATTTCACCACAGCCTCTTATAGGAGTCTGGTCGTGTCCCAGTCCCCACCTTAATCGTATATATATCCTTGTTCTTGCTTTCACCAAGAATACACTCTTGAGTAAAAATGGATGCCCCTCCAGCATATCAAGTAATGACTGCCTCTCGAGAGCCATCAAGTGCCTATGATCGTATTCAGTTACGCCGCGAAGAAAAAGGCGTCGTTTATGCTTGGTTTGTACCTTTATAATCACTTATTCTCGAATTAATTTCACTTTTTACTCGTAAAAATGGTCCTTAATCATCTTTTTCGACTTTCCTATGTCTTGTAATTTGAAGCGTGTTCGCTTTGTGTTGCTGTTTCTGCTGTATCGAGACTCGTGAATGCTGCTTGGAGAACTTATGCTGCTGCAGGTGCCTCTGGGGTAGGAAATAACCACTTGATACTACCATTTAAGAATGAAAAGAAGTCGTGTACGCTTCAGTGTTGTGTGATAGTCTATAGGATTGATGCTTTGGTCAAATAATATTATTTTGAGTTAGAAGTTTCAGTAAACTACCGTGTTTGTTCTTGTTTTTGATTAATTAGAGATCAGGCCGAGCCTACTTCTTAAATTGTACTTTATTTTAATATTTTCAAATAAAATGTGTCATGGAGAGTGGTTTAATGAAAAGGAAAACTTACTTTCTTCGATAATATGCTTATGTTCATCAGAAACACTACTCTGCATGTTGGATTTTGATAATGGTGTTAAAACGTTGTTGGGATAATTAAATCGACGCCACATTTTGATCCTTTGAGGGTTAGTAAGGGACAACCAAGTGAAGATAGTTGTGGATTTGAGCCTCATATGTTTGGTGATTGACCAAGCCCGATATCACAAGATTTGAAGTATTTCTGCTTACACTATCCTACCCTACCCCACCCCAAGGAGGGTGGGGGGGAGTTTCTATTTTCAAGAAAGCACGACTACATTAACTTCTTATCTATCACTTGATAGCCATTTATATATTATAGCCAAATGTGCACTCACAGAAGGCAACATGAACGCAGTTTTAATTCTAAAATAGTTTCCAAATGCGTAGTTCATAGACGTCAAATTTATCTTACCAAACATTTTATTTCTCAAGACATATATGTTGACAATCATATCATTGAACTACTAATTATTTGTTCGGAGTTGGGAGTGAAGCATTGGCTGCAGTTAGCATCGCTAGTTATAGACGACAGTTAGGATGGGGCTATGGGGTTTAAGTGGATGGTTAGCGGAGATGGTGGTGAGCTTTCTCGAACGGAATTAGTATACAGACCAATTACACCTACATATGATATGTTTAGGAGCTTAACATCATGAATTATAACTGAAAGTAAAAGTTGAAGTAAACATTAGGAATCGTGTACAATTTATCTTATATGAAACAATAAAGAAATTTTTATGCATTAAACTATCTACCAAATAGTATATTAAAATTGTTCGCCTCTAAGCGGGTTTGATGCGAATACTGGACGAAGGTGCACACTCTATAAAATTACTCAAATCTTCATATAGCTGAAAAATATAAATCTATAAAGTGCATGTGACACATACATGTGTAGTGTAGGTGCTTCAAATACTCCACATTCACGAAAAATATACGAACAAAATAATACGATACATTGACAATAAATATCCGAATAACACAAGATTCTAACCATTTACTGGGCTATAAATTTCTGTTTGCTTTTCTTTAACGAGGCACATTCAGCAATCAATTACATTAAAAAGTTAGTTCAGCCTACAAGATAAAAAAAAATTATATATGAAGATGATAGTAAAACTCAGAAAATCAGATTGAGATATCTCAATACAACTCTTCAATTTACACTTTCAGCCCATAAAAGTTAAGAACTCAGCAAAAGAATTACAGAAGGAATATCTGTATAAAGTCCTATTTTTCTAATTTTCAGCACTAAACTTCTTTTCTTTCTTGATTTGTCCATTCCAATCCATCAAGCATGGCGAATAGCAAACATCTTCATCAACTTCGCATTGATTAATCCCCGCCTTATCCTCCTGGCTTCAGCACATTTGGCCCTTCTATCAGCATTGGCATCTGCAACAACTTTGTTAATGTTGACCGGCTGTGATGAGTCGTCCTCCCGAATTGTGTCATCGATAGGGATGTTAAGATCAGGGCATTTAAACCCATCTTGTACTGTTAGTATCTCCATCTTGTAGTACTCGGTTTTGGTCTGAAAAATCAACCAAGAAACTATTAATAAAACAGATCCCAAGAATAGGGGATTCTTGAAGACTAAAATAAGGAATGAAAAATAAAATTTCAGAAAAGAAATACTCCAAGAAAATAAAAACACAAAAAGAATATACAAAAACACACTCATTATCATAAATATTTTCACGAAAAATAAAAATGAAAAATGACAGGGAAATAGTTATAAAACATAGCCCACAAAAACAGGTGATTCTTGAAGATTCACATTGAGGAATGAAAAATAAAAAAGAAAACAAACACCAAGAAAATTATCGAAATTCAAATCCATTTAAATTATAATAAAGATTTACTGAAAAATCAAAAGAAAAATGAAAATGAAAATGAAATAAAGATTGGAACAAGAAAATACCCTATTGTTGGAGCAATTATTTTCATCTGATTCGCTAGACGAGAAACAGATATTACGTTTGGTGAAACTCCATATGATCTCGGGCCTTTTATTTTCAATATTCAGAACAGACTTGGGAGTCGATGAAGCCGAGTCATGAGACGTGGATTGTCCTTCACCCTTGCTGCTTATCTTTCTTTTGCAACCCCGTTTCTTGCTGCTTATCTTTCTTTTGCAACCCCGTTTCAGTGGTTCAGAAACGTCGATCAATTTATGAAGATCAAGCAAAATTTGACTGACTTCAATTTCATCCTCCATAAAGAAAGCAGACAGAAGATTTCTTGATGTAATGCTGGTGCTCTGTTTCATTGTATTTCTTTTTGCAATCTCTCACTAATTTTCTTCTTTATCTCGTGAAATTATCTGAATTTTGTGCGTGGAACGAATTGTTGAAGTGATTGATGCGTTAAAAAAAATGAAAAATTGAGGAAGTATTTGCAGTGAGAAATATATTTCCATGTCCATGTAGAACAGGGAAATCCTTATTAAGGTAACTTTGGAGCAACCCATCTAACAAAAACCTGGGAAAATTTATGATAACGTTGGTAGCAAATTTGAATTTTTACCGGTAACTTGGAAGTGCAAATCGGCAACTTATAAAAAAGATAGAAATAAGTCCCTCAACTTTAAATGTATGACAAACCAAGTAGAAGTCTATGCAATTATATAAATATAACAAAAAGTAAAAGATAAAAGATAAAAAATGGCAAGACCTGTCTTTCTTCTTCTTTCATTTTTCTTTTCCTTTTCCCTTTCATTAATTTTTACTAAAATAAAATTGTATTAATTTCCCTTTTAACATTTGAAAAGGTTAAATCCCTTTGTTAAATTTCTAACAAGTTAGAAACTTCAAATATAACTTCATTTATTAATTTTCCAATATTAAAAACACGGCTGCAAATCATTCTCTTTTTATTGGGAATTATAACTATTTTTATTTATGACCTTATTTGACGTCACTTGATAAACTGTAATTCGACTTATCTGATCGATCTTCATAAATCATTAGAGGATACAATATAGCCTATTTATTCTGGCAAACACTCGACCCAGACTATGATGATTTCGTGCAATTTTTAACAGGAGGAATTGTATTGGGTCTATGTTGTGTGACCGTTTTGACACCAATAGATATAAATATTATGGTAGAGCAATCTTTTCAAGAAAATGCTTTAATTGAATTTATAGGTAGGTGAGCCTAACTTAGTAGTTGGTATCCTAAGAAAGGAATAGAATAAAAGAAGAGAGGCATAACTTTGTAAAACCAACAAAGAATGGTTATGGAAGAGTTCCTACTACTGCACTTTGCATATAGAGGTAGCGAGACAAAGGTTGCCATTGGTTACCATCAGAGGTGTCAAGTGAGTCGTGTTACCAAAGGTCATGGATAGATTAGCTAGAACCAGGGACCTCGAACAAATGGGCAATTTCGGCAGGACCCCTGCTAATAGCCTGAAGCAAATAAAATGAGCTAGGATATTCAGGTAAGGAAAATGAAATATTAACATAAAATCATATTATAATAGAACTCTGCTACCGATCAGACACAAGGGGGGGAGGGTGTGTGGGAATTTTTTTGTTCATTTTTTAATGAGGTCGGTGGGACCCACCTCATGTGAGAGGTGGTAAGTCCTCTGTCAACCACCGATTTGTACAAATGGTTTAATTCATTATAATAATGTTTAAAACAACTGAGCTCAAATATTCAGTTAATGAAAATGAAACAAAAATAATCAAGCTCCTCAGAAGTAACTATTAAACAAACAATGCACGAAAATGCACTAAATTTTAAGACAAATTCAATATTTAGCCCTCGGATTGCTCTTCAGCACCCTCGTCGTAATCTTCTTCCTCATCTGCAATGGCATCTTGGTATTGCTGGTACTATGCTACCAAGTCGTTCATATTGCTCTCGCCTTCAGTAAACTCCATTTCATCCATTCCTTTCCCAGTGTACCAATGCAAGAAGGCCGGCGTCAAAACATGGCTGTGAATTGCTCACTCACTCTCCTGAACGTTTATCGGATGGACGTGGAATTTCCTACGTAAGTCGATGACATCTTCAGACCAGTCAGAGGAATGTCACACATACTCGACTTAACATTGTTGGGAATCCACTCGATGAAATATGACGAGTTCTTATTCTGCACGTTAATAATCTGTTCATCCACTTCTTTAGTGTTCATTTTCCCTCGGAACATAGCTAACGCTATCAGGTAACGTCCATGGCGAGGATCAGCTGCACACATCATGTTCTTTAACATCCGACATTTGTTGAGTAGGCTCTGGGACAGTTAGAGAGACATAATGCTTTGATCCACGGGAGGTAAGTGGTGCAAATCGTACCTTGAAGAAATGAAGACGTGGAAAAGGTATCAAGTTCAGGGCCAATTTCCGGAGGTCCGAGTTCAGCTAGCCGAGAAATCGCAGCAGGTTACCCCACTCATAGTCACAGAGATTAAAAATGGTTCAAGTCACCGACTACAATCAAAAGGTCAAGGACTTAAGTGTTAGCATAAACGAGAATGTCCCACCTATAAAGCAAGAACACTCCTATAGGTAGTTGTAACGTATAGTTCGACTATAATTCAAAACATTTCACATGCAAAATTAAAATCGACGTTCGTGTTTGTGTCCATGTTTTCCAGCAAATACTCATTCTACAAGTGAACAGGTGGGGTACTCATATCTTGGAGTGGTGAGCTTCAAAGTTCGGAAACATAGGTCATAGAGTTAGAGCCGGACCTGAGGAGAGGCACAAGAGGCCGCCGCATCAGGCCCAACTCTTTAAGGGGCCCAAAATTTTATTTTTAAACCCACTAATCTCCCATCTCAATTTTCCAGCAGCGGCTGAAGAAATCAAAACCTAGACGGCTTGAGGCTTCGTCATAAATGACTTATTGGGTTGTTTTCTTGGGTGTTTAATGACTGCGCCACCTCTCGAACAGGTCAAAAAATCTTCCTGAAACTCTCAAGAACTTCATATCTGATTTCTAGCATTTTTTGTGTTTGTGTCCCTGTTTTTAGCTAATACTCATTCTACAAGTGAACAGGTGGGGTACTCATAGCTTGGAGTGGAGAGCTTCAAAGTTCGGAAACATGTGTCATAGAGTGCTTCATTGTCAAAGACCGTGCATTCATTTGCATTCTCCACCAATTGGTGCACAGAGGGTGTAGCGTTATAAGGTCCTACAACGGTATCGGAGACCTTTGGTGAAGGAAAAACATAAAAAAGTGAGCATCATTCTGTCTAGATATTCCTCTCTTATCTTCGAAATGAAGAGGGTACCCATTCCAGAACCTGTGCCTCCTCCAAGTGAGTGGCATACCTGAAATCCTGGCAACATCAAACTGTCAAAAGCAGTCTATCAAAATCTATATAGCTGTTGTATTCGTAGATCAGAACCTATAAATGACTCGAATTTCTCTAGTCCATCAAATGAAGGCACAAACCATATAGAAGATATATGTACCTATTGAAGAAGAGATCATGTAACCAACGAGATTCTCATTTGTCTATATGGTACTTCCAAATTGAAACGAGCATGAAGAAATTAACAATACTTCTTTATCTTTTGAGTTGTTATGCTGGATTGATAGCTGAAGATCTTTGATCTCTACCTGGACCGAACACACACGCTCACAAATTACAATGCTGATAATCAGAGCTTTAAAAAA
>CAIGRB010117180.1:55363-75518 GCA_903798255.1 Fraxinus quadrangulata
GGTGTTTTAATTTATCGATTTTGATCAGATCAAAATAATAATTTACGTCGTTAGACATCGTGATTGGGAACCTAATGGGTCACACACAAAAGAGAACCAGAAGAATGAAATTTACCAATTAATTAATTGACAAGTTTTGGATAATTAATTAATTGGGTTGCTTATTAATAGGCCCGAATTAATTGATTGGATTAATTAATTCATGGACCAGATTTAATTAATTTGATTAATTAAATGCTGGACCGGGTTAAGTTTAAGAGACAGGCCGAGCCCATTTGGACTTATATTAATATGCTACTAGGGTTTGAGAATTGTACAGAATTATTATTATTCTTGCTAGCACAAGAAAAGAAACCCTAGCCGTCATTCTTGTTCTCTGTGTGGATCACCATTAGAGGCTGGACAATTGGACAGCTTGGAGTGCAGATCGTGATCGTTCCAATTCAAGAAAAAGTAAAGGAGTTTGCAGAAATCATTAAAGGTATAATTTATATCACAGTTTCTATCTAAATACAATGTAGATCCTTGGTGGGATTTGAAAATTGCTTATTTTTCGCTGCGCATGTTTAAGTAAATTCCCAACAAGATCTACCCATACGGGCCGGATCTGATGGAGTCCATTGTCCTGGGCTCAAGATCCATGAGCACCACCCGGGGAACATACCGTCTGCCAGAAGCCATTGTAATACACATTGATCCGCTCCAACTGCAGATTCGAGGATCCATCGCCCACGAACTGACTCGTCGAATCAATCCCATGTTCATCACATATCACTTCCCAAAATTTCGAACCGATTTGGTTCCCGCACTAGCCTCCCTGAACATGCAAGATCTCCCTCATTTTGTACGTGTTTTACACACTTTTACTCTGTGTTTGTGTGTGTGAATATTGATAAAATTAAAGTTCAGATGGTTGGTTTATAGTGCGTGGGTGTGTTTATAGAGAATGGTATGGTATTATATGTCCAGTTCTTACAGCGTTCTTGTTTAATGTTAGAATATATAATCTACCGTCATTGTCAATTGGATGCGATTTCAGTTGAAATTGGATAGAATGGAAGGAATTTGAATAGGGGGAGCATGTTGCTGGAAAAACAACTGCTGAAGATAAATGAGAGATTCCACTTATTATGCATGGGTGCATTTAGCCACCGTTCTATTTTCTAAAAAGTCACTAAAATACCTTTGACGGATTGAAATAATTTGAACATGGTTGTATTTAGACTTGGTATAATTTTAGAGATCTGCAAAGTTGTACATCATGGTTGACAATCCCCTCACATAGGAGGTGGGGCCTACTTTTTTAAAATAGTGTGTCCCACCCCCTATGTGAGGGGGATGTGAAACTGAACGTACAGCAAAACTGTACATTCAACATTTTTTCATAATTTTATAACTATTCGTCATCTGAACTTCATCCGTTTTCAATTTTGCCTTCATTACTACTAAAATTACTTGTGTTCTCTAATTCCAGTGAAATGGGCCCACACAATGTCTGAAGTGACCTCGAACACACCAATATAATAAAGAGTAATTATATTAAGAAAAATGCTAGGTGTATAAGACCTCACCGACAACTCACGTAGAGGTTAAACCCATCCCATGTGAGAGGGTGTAGGTTGAATCCCTACCATGTACACCCAGCATTTATCTTATATATTAACATTACAATTTTTATTTTTTGCACTACCTTTTAATTTTATTTAAGTTTCTTAATATTTGTTCATTATAACATTTATACATGTAACGATTTTTCATATCATTTTTATCCTCAAACTTTTTATTAATTAACACATTTTGCATTTTATAATAGTTTTTTGTCCAAAAGTTTGTTGAAATAGCGTAAAACAACTTATTTTTTCATCATGTTTTTTAAAAAGAAATGAATAAAAAGCATTAAAAATTTTTTTTTTCCTCATTTCAAAGCAAATAAATAAATAATAAATATGTTTTGATACAAATCATTATCAAGGACGAAACATATTAATTAATGGAAAGCTTGAGATAAGAAATCGACGAAAAAAGTTAAAAAAAATAATTAATACAATGAGCAAAGATTAAAGAATTTAAATGCAATTAAAATATGATGTATCAAATAAAAATTGTAGTAAAAATATAAACACCCTATAATATAGTATTTGATCATATTTTTCTTAAATTATGCAACAAAAAATTATTATTTGTAACTTTATATGATGTCGTCTTGTAATATTTCATGGTAAACTGTATATAAGATTATTCATGAAAAATAATGAATCATTTTGTAGTTTTAAATTATTGTCTAATTAGATCATGTTTGATGGCATTATTTTGAAAAAAAAAATGATATTTTAAATAGTAATTATTTGAAGAATGTGCAATAAAAAGTAAGAAAAAATTTAAATTTGCGTGCAAAATATTTATTGTGTAAATATATAATTGAAACTAAGCCCATGTTTGAACCAAATTATAATTTTCATTTTCATTCTTCTATTAATTTTCAATCACACATTTTTTAATAAAATAACATTTTCATCACATCAATAAATTTTTCTTCATTTTTAACTACGTATTCATCATTTCATCACAAAAAAATACATTCTTTTCATTTTAATATGCATCAAATAGAGACTAAGTGTGGGAATTAAAAAATTGTGGAATAACACTTTGTCAACTGAGCTAAGTTCTTACCTAATTTTAAGAAATAGTCGAGGTAGCAAATCATATGTCCTTTCATATTCAATGACAATGGCATAATTTTCTTATTCTTGAGTGTTCAAACTTGTATGTTTAGTCAAAATTGTACTATAACTTGGAGACAGTAGGATATTTGTACGACGATTCTAGGTCAAGAATTTTTTTTTCTTGTAAAGAAGAAATCCTTCTACAAAAACTAGTTGTGGCCCGTGCATCTTTGGAAGGTAATGTCAGTGTATTAAATTATGTTATATTATTATGAAATACATTTTGAATGTTTGATATGAGTAATTTAAATCATCCAAATTGTAGCATTATATTCAACCGTTTGTTAATAGTAAGAGATGATTGCTATAATTAATTTTATCAGTTTAATTTTTATTATGTTCTAATTTCAATATTAATAAATTTTATTTACGTAAATTTGGATGGTGTTGATATTAAAATGTTTAAATTTTCTAACAATGTAATTATTAGATAACATTAATTAAATTTTGTAAAAACACAACACATAAAATTTAAATTTGTGCAACATGATTTAAACATTAAAGATAAATATATATGTGCAAAAACTTGAAATGATGGACACATAAATACATGACATTCAAGTTAAAAAATTATTTGAACGATTTTTGTAAGGAAAAATGATTTACATTGACGATTTGGAAGGGAAAACGGCGAATTTTGACATTGGAAACTAGTCCCACCCAGTAGAGCTAAGTGGCCATGACGTACGTGCCGAATAGACGTTTCCGAAGTGGGGTCATGAGCGCGATTCTGATAACCGTATTAAAAGTTATGGTCGAAATACAAAAAAGGATCAAAGTCGCACAAAAAAAAAGACTTTGGGGACTGAATTATACAAGTGTCAAAAGTTTGAGGACCTAAAATTACAATTTTTGAAGGATGAAATTGATAGAATAATTAAAATATAAGGACTAAAAAGTACAAGATGAAATTTTAAGGATTTCACGCGCAATTACCCCGAGAACTTAACTGCACGAAAATAAAACAAAAAATAATTAAAAAAAAATTTGGATTCTTCGTGCACCACGGAGACTTCACTCCGTGGTGCATTCTGTTAGCTTCGTGCGCGCACGGAGAGCTTGCACGGAGCTAAACCTCAAGCTCCGTGCGCACGGAGCTAAAAGTCTCCGTGCACCACGGAGACTTCTGTCCGTGGTGCACGGAGACTTTAAAATTTTTTTTTTCTATTTTTTTTGCAGTTAGGTCCTCGAGATAATTGCGTGGGAAGTCCTTAAAATTTAATCTTGTACTTTTTAGTTCTTATATTTTGATTTTTTTTTATCAATTTCATCCTTCAAAAATTGCAACACTAGGTCCTCAAACTTTTGACACTTGTATAATTCGGTCCCCAAGTCATTTTTTTGTGCGACTTTGGTCCTTTTTGTATTTCGACCATAACTTTTGATACGGTTATCAGAATCGCGCTCATGACCCCACTTCGAAAACGTCTCTTCGACACGCACGTCGTGGCCACTTAGCTCTGCTGGGTGGGAGTCGTTTCTAATGTCAAAATCCGCCATTTTTCCTTCTAAATCGCCAATGTAAGTCATTTTTTCCTTACAAAAATAGTTGATTTCAGTTATATTCTTATTTTTGTTCGAATTTTTTGCTTGTTGAAGAATTTTTAGTTTTTAGTTTTTTTTTTCACTTCACAGATTTTTTTTTTTTAATATTCATTGAGAATTTTTTTTTTAAAAATAAAATAATAGAACAAAATTGAGAGAACAAAATGTGTCATTACAATTGCATTTAGTGCATTTGTATTTAGTTTAAAGGTAGTGTGAAAACTGGTAAAATATAATCAAACATTGCACTGACATCAAAGTTGTCAAAATCAAAATTCTTATGGCAAACTGTGTGCAGCATAAAAATTCTCATTTTTCTTGTTTCACATTAATTGTTACTCCGTCTAATCATATTACTTAATAGGCAATGAATACAACTTGTCTTTTTTTATCCATATACGGAGGGTCATGTGCATGGAAATCATAAATACATGATTATTTTTTTTCAACAAACAAATATCCATAATGAAAGGTATTATGGAAACAAAAATGTACTTTATAAAGTCAAATAAGGGGGGCGAATTTTTTTTTTCTTTTGTCCGGATAATCAAATAAGGTGGGCGGATTTTTATTTTTTTTTTCTTTTGTCCAAATGTGAAACAGTAATATGTGAGGAGGATTTTCAAATAAATAGTGAATCTCAAAGCCTCTCTTTTAATATAGTAGTGATTATCGACTCTCACACGGGGGCTGGGCCCCATATGATTTAAATATTACAAAAAAGGCTCCACCTTGATGTGTGTAATCTGTATATTTTATTGTGAATGCACACTAGATAAATCTCACTCCATGTGAAATAACCCGCAAATCACACGGGAAAAGTGAACCACACTAGTTGGATAAAGATCTTTTAAAATTATTTGTTCTCAAAACTCCACCCCTACACGGCTGACTTCAGTCTCCGCCTCCACCCCTACTTTCAGAGTAGACCCTTCTTCAGTATCATTTGAACTGAAAAAGACACCTATAGAAAAATCAAATAAAATTAAAAACGGAAGAAAAGTCAAGAACCCAGTACTGTTCACTCTAGTTTCGTGTCTCGATTCTTATTTCTTCATCAATTTCGACAAATCGAGTTTCAATAAATCAAATCAATATCAATGCCCAAAAACCCAATTCCCACCAGTTTTTCTGTACAAATTTTACGAGGTTTTATTACCATTATGGCATTACCCATTACATACTCTCCTCCCATTTTTTCAATCCCGTTTTTCAATTGGTAGGCACTCCAATTTATGCAGTCCAAGATTTTGTTCTGATTTAAGGATTCTACTATTTTTATTTTTATCTTCATTGTTAAGGTAAATCGTTAATTCTTTTTATTTTTTCTCCACTCTGTAAATTTTTAGCTGTACAATTTGAAACTGAATTTTGGTTGCTTTGTTTCCATTTTGTGAATTGGAGTGATTTTTTGGATACATACAATGGGAGGGGTATGTTCTGGAGGGACAGTTAAATGCAGTAAGTCAGCTGAGGTTGAGCATGAGAAGACTTCAGGGTTTTCAGGGAAGCTGAAGTCAACTGGAAATTTTGGGAAGCTGAAGAATGATAATTCTACTACGTATCCTGATAATACAGATACTTTCGAGAAGGCGCCAGGCAACCTATATGATTCTGGTGAATTGAACTTGTCAATCTCCCAAGAATTGAAGTCAGCAACCCCAGCTAGAAAAGCAGCTAATAAGGTATCAAACTATGTACAAAGCCGTGTTTGTGCACGTCTTCCTTTTTTTTATTTTTTGAAACGTTATATTAGTTTGATTGATCGATATCTTGTAGTAATGAGTGATTTCGGAGCTTCATCACGAAAAAAAGATCAGTGGAAGAAGAGCTGAATTATGCCAGGATCGATTACTATAGACTAAAGCTTGGAGCTTCATTAAGCAGATCATAGAGTGACTATTTGATTTTGATTTTCGTGGGCATCACTGGTGCAAGAAAGCAAAATTGAAGGATCCAAAGAAGTGCTTTTAAATAGACAAATTTCTTATTGAGAAGTTAATAATTTTGGTGGCATGCCACGAGTTACATGTAGCAGCACGAAACAAGGAATTTAAGCGAAAACCTTGAAAAATCAATTTTAGAATCCACCAAATTAAAGAAAAATAAACTCACGAAATTTTGTTAATTGAAAGGTGATAAAAATGATGAATTAACCCTTAATATATAAGGATTTACATGAAAACCTAGTTAAAACAAATTAAAATTGCAAAGAATTCGAAATAAACTAAACGTCAAAAATGTTACTAAAACTTAAAAAGCAATTTTCGAGTCCTAAACGAACTCGGATGATCGAAATCCATCGTATATCATGGCGTAGCGATAAGTTCTACTCATCTCGTCGTTCTCTTTCCGAAATGGTATTATGAGCCCAAATCGAAGCTCTACTGTCACATCTGCACTTTTGCCGATTTCCCTTTTTGGTCCAATTCTTCTTCAATCCATTCAGCCATTTGTTCTACATCATTACATGACTATAAATGGAGAAATATTTAGTTGCTTTGAGAGTAGCGATTTAGATATTTGATCAAATGGATAGAACTCAAATAAATGGAGGAAATGAGTAGAAGTGGGACTTGTTGACAAATGGCAAAAAAGTTGGGGGGAACTGGGGTGGAATTTACCCAAAAAAATTAAAAATAAAGCATGTTTGACAATCCTTGGAGGAGCTTGTTCCAGTAACTAATTATTACAGTGATACTTTGTTTTAAAAAAAAAATCCATATTGATGGGGGAATTCAGCCCTTCATATCTTGTTTGTGTTTAATGCTTTGATTGCAATAATGAGATTGTTGACAGAAACATTACAGTGTTCTTGCCATTTTTATTTGCCTGATGAATATGTCTTGAAGCTACATTGCTATTCAAAACCAGAATTTTTAACTCTTTTCTTTTCTTGGTTTAGAAGATGCCACTGTTATTATGATAAGGAAATTTGCTTGTTATTGTGACAGGCACCGCAAGTGAGTTCATTTCTTGGTAAGGCTGGCATAGTTGGCCTGGAGAAGGCAGTGGAAGTTCTAGATACACTAGGCAGCAGCATGACTAATTTGAACTCTGGTGGATTTACATCTGGTGTGGCTTCGAGGGGAAATAAAATATCTATATTGGCATTTGAAGTTGCTAATACTATTGCCAAAGGTGCAAATTTGATGCAATCTCTTTCTGAAGAAAACATCCATTATTTGCGCAAGGAAATTTTACATTCAGAAGGGGTACAAAAGTTGGTTTCTACAGATATGAACGAGCTTCTTAGGATTGCAGCTGCTGACAAGAGGTAATGAGTTGTTCGTCTAGGATCTAGACAATCTTGCTTACAAAAGTCTCTCTCCTTCTTTCTTCCCTCTTTCCTGTCCTCTTCTGTCTTTTTTCAGTTCTTACTCTGTCAAAGAAATTTTAGTTGGTTTTCTTTTATTAAACCTTTCAATTTGTTTCTGTATTCTGTAGGGAAGAATTTGATGTCTTCTCTCGCGAGGTTATCAGATTTGGGAATCTCTGTAAAGACGCACAATTTCACCACCTCGATAGATTCTTTTCAAAGTGCGTTGGAATGTGTTTCATTATTTTGCAAGTTATTCTTGTCTTTAGAAGTTGAAGAAAGATATTCACCAAATTGACTCTGACATGTTAGGTTGGATTCAGATCCTGATGTTCACAAATAACTAAGAGAAGAGGCCAAAATGACAATTCAAGAGTTGACCTCTCTAGCTCAACATACTTCCGTAAGTTAGATCCTGTACCAGAGCTTTTAAAACTAGAATTAAGATGGAAAATATGAATGTTCTATTGGTCCTATTAGCTATGAGGATGAAAAAGAAGTCATTATAGAGGATCGTGTTGTACCAAAGAGTGACATTTTAGATATTTATGTGCCATTGCAAATAAAAAAGGACTTGATGAAGATGTAATGCATATAACTGGAATATGTTGGATGAAATGAAGATTTGCATTTAGGGCATTATTAGGTTGACAATGAAGATAGTTTGCCAGGTCGTCTCACATCTCAAACAAACATATGAATTTGATGGAGATCCATAATGACAATAATATTGAAGGCTTGCCAAATTTGAATACTTAATTTGGGTAGAGAAATTAGGACTTAGTTTGAAAGATTTTCTTATCG
This sequence comes from Fraxinus quadrangulata, assembly GCA_903798255.1. Taxonomy (NCBI): domain Eukaryota; kingdom Viridiplantae; phylum Streptophyta; class Magnoliopsida; order Lamiales; family Oleaceae; genus Fraxinus; species Fraxinus quadrangulata. Next base: position 63,755 of record CAIGRB010117180.1, read on the forward strand.
TGTTTCCTACTTGAACTAGGTTAGTTAAAAACCCGATATGTATAGAGGTTAATATGTTTAGAAATAACTTTGATAGTATGATTATTGAATAATGTACAATTTATGTGCTTTCTCTCTTTCTCTCCTTCTCTTACCCTCTTCCTCTCTTTTCTCTTCCCATCCCCTTCCCTGCTCTTACTTCTTTCCCTTTCTCCATTTCTCCTTTCTTATATAGCTTCTGTTTTGTGTGTACTGCATCAGAATTTCTTCAAAAGCTGTCCCATGAATGGTCAATGACATGAACTTTGATGAATGAAAAATGAACAGAAAATTTCACAAGCCAGGCAAACCATCCGCTATAATTTTCAGTCATGAATAATGCAGATTTATATCATTTTTTCTATATAGAAAAGTTGAAATATTTATTCTAATGTTAACAACGAGAGGCTAACTCCTGCTTTGGTTGCAGGAGTTGTATCACGAGCTGCATGCTTTGGACAGATTTGAACAAGATTATCAGCGGAAGGTAGAGGAAGTAGATTCTTTACACCTTCCTCGAAAAGGTTAGACAAACTGGCTTTCCTTTGAATAAGGTGTTCTTTAAATTGACAATTCTTTGATTTGATTTGATTTGCTTTGCTTTGTACTGTGGTGGCCGTGGCGGACCTGGCAGTAGGTTAAGGTATATGTTATGCTTTTGATGGTGAACTCTGCGACATTGGAATATTCACGTTCAAGTAGAATTGGCTCTAGGTTTCGTTTCCCATTTATAAGCATAATGTTCTATGCAACAAATTTATAGAAGAAAAATGAATAGTTGTAACTGAAGAGTGATATGATAGAATCCCATATTAATAGTTCAATTGTCATTTGCATTGGGGTATTATGGGGATGTAGGAGAATAAATGGTATAGGCAGGCGTTTATCTATTAAATAGGGGAGGTTAGATTTAGTTAGGGACATTCAGAAAATGAGATAGGGAAACTGGGGAGAGAGGCGGCCTCTCGAAAGCTGTCCATTTGTAGTTCGTTTTTATTCTTTTGAGTAATACAATTTACATTCAATAGTCATTGCAATTTTATCCAATATAATCCGCCTACAGCAGCTTTGTTTCTTCTGCAATCAACCACAATTCTTCACCAATAGTCAGGAACCTACCATGTGAACTCTATCAGGACCAAACTCACTTTCCACTACTGTGAGGATATAATCTTAATTGACGGATAACTTATTTATTTTTCTTTCTTGTAATTGTAGGGGAGAGTCTTGTAATGTTACAAAGTGAGCTAAAACATCAAAGAAAACTTGTGCGGAGCTTGAAAAAGAAATCACTTTGGTCTAAAAGTTTGGAGGAGGTACTTGATTATTTCACTTGTTTTCTTCGTAATTGTTCATATTAGTTTGAATGTCAAAGAACATATGCGATATTTGCTTTTATATTTATGCTTGAAACAGTATATTTTACATCACGATCCTACCTTTACATTCTCAATGTTTGACATAGCAACCTTTTTTTGATGTGGATGAAACAATCAAATTATAATCTATCTTTTAAGTTTTATGGCAAATATTTAAGTCTTCTGAAAATTATCGATATTGAAGTGAGAAAATTTCATCTCGCATATCATTATTTTATACTATGATATCAAACGTCTCGAATTGATTTGGTTTGATATTTTACATGTGTAGGTTGTTGAGAAGCTTGTTGATGTCGTCGGTTTCATTCATCAATATATTTTAGAATCATTTGGAGAAAATGGTACAAATGCATGCTCAATATACTCTCTTCTCTTTCAGTTTCTTTTCTCTTTTATACAGGATAGAGGGAGTTTGCATGTTTTAGTAATAGCCTAAGAAGTATTGATACTTGTAAACTCATTGCGTTCCCGTATTTAATATGTATTCAAGTTTGAATATTCTCTGATACCCTCCAATACGTACCGGATACATGTTTTTAATATTTTATATTTTTTAAATTTTCGATACATATTGGATACGTGTTTTTTAATTATTTTTGATACGTATTCAATATGTTAGGACGAGTGAACAAGAGTGTTATTGATTTTAAAATCTTTTAAAACTCATTGTTATTGACTATATATTGAAAAAGTTATTTTATTTTATTGAATTACAATAATATTTAAATTAATTAACAACTAGACTTTTTATTGAAAATACACTATTATTTAATCTTTTAATGCATGTGGAAATGAATTAATAATTGACAAATATATTTTTATTATTGGAAATAGATAGTAACTAGTATTAAATAACTGGAGTACGTACACTTTTGTGTACTCCATGAGAATGAATAACTCCACAAGGAATTGAAGAATTGATTTTCATTCATAGTAATTTGTGTCTTTTATCAAGAAAATTAGATATCTATTCAAAAGGAGAATCCAAAATGTAGGACATTGTCGGAGACTTATTTGATACTCTTGAAGTTGTTGGATTGATTGATTTGCTAATCTATCATTAGATGAGTCGGAGTTGGAGAGTGTTATTTTTAATGATAGTGAAGAAGTTTATATTGATGATATTGAAGAAAATGAAGTTAGGATAATTAAGGATTAAGATAAAATGTTTTAGTATTTTATTTTATTTTATTATTATGTTTCTGTTTTAATTTTTTTTTTTTTTATTAATGAAATGTTAATTTTTATAACATGTATTCACGTATCCTAATTTTTTTAAAAAGCCATATCGACGTATTTGTATTATATTGTATCGTATTCGAATTATGTATCCGTATCTGTGCTTCTTAGGTAATAGCTTATGTTTGTGCCTTGACATAGTGACAATAACATTATATATCAGTTTAATGGAAACCATACATGATTATGGGTTTGTTTGGCTGACTTCTACATTTTGTAGAAGAGCTTTACGAGAAAGTTACCTCAAGCCGCTTCTTCTAAAAGCTTTTTAGTCAGGCAAAGCACTTTCAGATAATTATCCAAACATATTGAAAAACGAACTTAGTTTCAGAAGCAGCTTTTGACTTTTGAAAGCTTTGCCGAACAGGCCCTAAGTTTTGTTTTTTTTTCATCTGAACTTATCCAGCAATGCATAACTTTTATTTTATTCTCAACAAATTTAATGTACAACCGGTCTTCATGAGCTTCAAAACTCTAATAGTTGTAGTCTAAGTGCATCACTGCTGCTGTTAGGACTTCCACGACTTTCTTTTCCTATAGTTCCATGATGTTCTAATACCTCATTCTTCGACTCGTTAAAAGCTACTACAAAATTTCTTGCGTGTGAATTTTTCTCTGGCAAAGGACACAGTTTTTGTTAAAATCCCATGCAACATCTGATAATTAAGGTTACTGTTGAGAAGTCTTCGCTTATCCTCTCCTCTGTGGGATAGGTAGTTTCAGTACCAGGGATTGAATCCTTCTTGTATAAATGGGGAAACTTCAAATTTCTTTGGCTGAAGATGCATAATATTTTTAATGCTATGTCCTCGCATCCCACAAGAATATGAGGTTCCCTTGGCCACATATTTACTCCAGTTGCCCCTCTATTTTTATACGAGCATGCAGTTTGATTTTAAGACCTTTTGTGCTATTGGCAGTTGTTTAGAAGAACATACTGTTCTCATCCATCCTTTATTATAATATCTTGGAAAAATTGCACCGTTTGTCTCCAACCTATTGCTTTAGCAAATTGTTCCCTAACCTTTAAAAAAGATCAAGTTAGTTCTTGATCTATCATCATAGTTACCATCAATCCCTAACGATGGAAACCATCTAGATCATGTGGCCTCTTTGAAAATATGGCCCCTTCAAATTTCTGTCACTAGCCCAAGTTGGAAAACAAAACCTAGCTTCATAAAGTTGGACATGTGAGGGTCACATAATAATGTCGTAGAGTTTTAAGCCTTTTTCGTTTTCGTGGACTGATTATGCAACTAGAATGAAAGGTTGACCAACTTGCTCCTTTTAAAAGGTTGGGGTCAAGTTACTACTGGGGCAATAGCCAATAGGCTGGGGATGAGTATGTTTTAGATTTATATTCTCTTCTTACTTTCAGTTTTATACACTGTATGGCCAGGGTTGACATCTTTTGACGAGGCGTCTGCTAACAAACCAGAAAGTCTAGGTGTTGCTGGTCTTTCTTTACATTATGCTAACATAATTTCTCAAATCGATAACATTGTAAGTCTAGTACTTCATTTCTTTGGTAGTATGATGTGTATTTTCACCGAGGTAATCTTTATAAATTCAATTTTAATTTAGGCATCACGCCCAACCTCACTTCCTTCTAATATGAGAGATGCATTGTACAATGGGTTGCCACCAACTGTTAAGAATGCTCTCCGCTCCCGATTACAAACCATTGATACCGAGGAAGAGGTATGCTTTTTCTTTCCCCTTCTGGAATACGAGATATGTTCTTCAAGGTAGTTCCTTCACATTGTCTTTCTCTACTTTTTAGCGGGCCATATATGTTTGCAATTGAACTAAATGTCTTGTCTTTGTCAATCTAATAGATGTTTTTGTTTTGAGTGGAGGATGTTGAGGGAGGAGGGCTCTGAAGTTTTATATTTCTGAGAGGTTTCTTATGGTCATCTATGCAATCTTTACAACTGTTCAGCTAAGTTTAAAAGTTTACATGCAAGTAAATGAGTAAGTTACAAAATAAGCAAATATTTCATTGATCAAAATAAAACAAGTTAATTATTTGATAGTAAGGTAAGAATTACTTTCAATATAATGGCTTGTTTGGGAGAGACTTTTTAAAAATCATATTATTTTGATTGTAAGGTAAGAATTTACTTTCAAAATAATGGATTCTTTGGGAGAGATTTTTCAAAAATCATTTTCAACCACACATTCTACGGGGCCCATAATTTTGCCTACTTGTTAACCGTACGTTCTCCAAAAAAAAAAAAATATATCATTTTTCACTTGGACAAAATGTCTCCCAAACAAGCGCTTAACTCCTTGTTACCTACTGAAAGAAAGAAAAAAGTAGCTTGTTTAACACGTTTGGAAACAAAAAGTTACCTCTTGCTTCCTTTTTTCACCCCTTGGGATTGATAATTTCAGATTCTCTGTTTTCCTTCATATTTTAGCTTCTTTAGATTGTGCCTTTTGCAGCTCACAGTTCCTCAAATCAAAGCCGAGATGGAGAAAACTTTCCAGTGGCTAGTTCCATTAGCAACGGATACTACCGAGTATGTCATGTATTAGGCATATCTTTGCTTATCAGATCATTTTTGTAATTTTAAGTGTATCTTTGTTTATCATATCATTTGTCTCAACTTCATAATGGACTCATGCCACCGTCTTTCCCGTGGTGGCCACTGGAAACAGAGCACATCAAGGATTTGGATGGGTTGGAGAGTGGGCGAATGCTGGGTTAGTCAAGAGCTCTCATTATGTCATTTGCACAGAATATCAAACTGAGATAATTAACTTTTTTTAGTGTTCTAATTGCAGAAACGAATTTGGAAAGAAAACAGGCCCGCCAAATAGCCTGATTCGCTTGCAGACACTCTATCATGCGGACAAGCAGAAGGCTGACTCCTACATCCTCGAGCTAGTGGCATGGCTTCATCGTCTCGTTAGCCTCGTAACATATAGAGATAATGGACTCGGGGCTCAACCAGTACAATTTCCAGCTCTCAAAGGATCAAATGCTTTGTCAACAAGCAACAATGTTGGAATTCATGAAGTCCAGCTCTCTAATGATGATAAAAATTTGTTGGAGGAGGTTGTGAAAAGGAAGAACTTGGCCCCCGGACTAAGCAAAAGCCAGGAATTCATGACGGTGAATAAGAGGACGAATAAAGTTTGGGCATTGAGTAGGAGCACCGGGAGCTCTCCCCATAGAAGACTGGAACACCTGAAGGGTAACGTTTTGGATGTACTAGACGGGTTAGATTCTACTTTGTTGGCTCCTAGGGAAGATAGTAGATGAAGGGTTTATTCCTTTATTTCATTTCGATTATATATATGAGCTTTAATGTATATATCCCTATATTCGGAGTTATATTGTATCATGAAAATTAAAATATTAAAATACTATACACTCGACCAAGCAAGAGGGAGTTCTGCAACATTTGAGTAGCAATTTATTCGAAATCTTTGTGTAGATTTACATACAATTGCTTCTAATGAAGAACAATTGTGTAAAGTCCCCAATCTTTAAAATTGAGTGAATGACAGGTTAGAATCTGATTGCTTGAACTAAGACACTGTTTGATATCTCCAATTTTCCATGAAATTTGGAAATCAATTTCCATTTTCCATCTTTTACATTGTTTGATAGGCTAAGTTTTCCTTGAAATTGGTTTGCCCCCACCACTACGAGATCTCCATATCTTGGTTTTCATTGAATTTGTTTCCCACCACATAGGCAAAATTTTCCTTGGAATTGATTTTTCCTCCTAACCTCCACGTGACTCCTTTTTCTTGGTTGTCATTGAATTGGGTCTCCCACCAGTTCGGTGGGAAAATGGTTTTCCACTTATTTTTTAAAGCAATGAAAACAAATTATATTCATTTAATGGACAATTTTCATATAAAACAAAGTCAAACGAAAACTGAAATATTCAAAATTTCAATACAATGTTTGATATCTCCAATTTTCCATGAAATTTGGAAATCAGTTTCCATTTTTCATCTTTTACATTGTTTGATAAGCAAAATTTTCCTTGGAATTGGTTTTTCCTCCCAACCTCCACGTGACTCCCTTTTCTTGGTTTTCATTGAATTGGGTTTCCCACCAGTTCGGTGGGAAAATGATTTTCCACTTATTTTTTTAAGCAATGAAAATAAATTATATTCCTTTAATGGACAATTTTTATATAAAACAAAGTCAAACGAAAACTGAAAGATTCAAAATTTCAATATTTTTCACGTGGAAAATTGTACTAATCAAATATAATTAATTGACAATTTTCAAAAAAAACAATTTTAAGCAATTTAATTCCTTAAAATTCAATTTCCTTCTACCCAAATTCTACTCTTGCAATCAAATGGATAATGTACTATATTGGAACAGTGCTTTGAAGATTGCTTAGAAGTATATTTGTTAGATGTATAAAGAAGAGCCAGTGATGTCCTGAAAAGTCTTGGTGAATTTTGCCCTTGTTTGAATGAGGTTTGAGTCATAGTGACCAATCGATCGACGAGGATTGTAATAAATTATCACTCTAGCTAAAAAGGATGGTGTAAATTCTCAATCATTCGTTTCAGTGGGGAAGAATAGTGCATGATGAGAACGAATTTCTAGGGAAGTATGCCCTTCCCATCTAGAAGGATATGATGATCGCTTTCAAGAAGTGATTGAATTGTCTATCATTTAACCTAATCAGAGAACAATGCTATGTAGCATAATTGGTGCTATTAATTGATATGAAACTTCAAACGCAAAAATATGGGTTAACATTTAAAGAATTCTACCAATCGATGATAATGAATTGCCACCTGAATTGAAGTTTAACCAATTGTGCTACACAAACTTGCACGTAATCAGATGGTGCCTAGTACTTGTTGAACAAAGTGGATGAATTCTTGTATGACGACATTGGTTTGATTGATCAGTATATCATATTGCATTCATGTATGGTGGCATTGTTTAGAAATTTTGAAGGGAAAAATAATGGGAAAATTGCAGCCGCGGTCCCAAACCTTTCATTTTGTTGCAGATTACACCCAAACCTTTAATTTTTACGGCCGAAGTCCCAAACCTTTATATGTAATTGCAGCGTCGGTCCCAAACCTTGAATTCCGTCAAAAAAACAGTCAGTCAACGTTGCTACAGTAATTTTGACTCCGAAAATTGCAGCGCCAGTCCCAAACTTTTAATTTTGTTGCAGATTACACCCAAACCTTTAATTTTTGCGGGCGAAGTCCCTAACCTTTACATATAATTACAACGTTGGTCCATGTCACGCATTCCATCCATAAAATCGCCAGTCAACGTTGAAACAAAATTTTGATTCAAATGACAACTTAATTGATGGGTAAAATTGTCAAAACAAGTTATCCAAAAAAATATTTGTCTTCTTCAAATTCTTCAATCTTTTCACAGCCATCACATTCTTATCATCGATAACTATTCGATTAGATAACAATCCGATCCAATTTGTTTTAATATTCGAATCGCTAAATTATTTTTATGACATGTTATTTGTCACTAAAATATTGCATTCATGTATGGTGGCATTGTTTAGAAATTTTGAAGGGAAAAATAATTGAACAAAATAACAAAAGTTATGTTAGGAGAGCAAAAAACTAAAAAGAGTAGCATTAGGCATATAGGCTCAAGATGTGTTTTTTGGTCAAACAGAATTTTACAGAAATATATGAAGAAAAATATTCTACTAAGCACCGTTTGCTAAGCATTCTTAACATATTTCATTTTAGACTGCTTAAGAATATGAAAAATGAAAAAAATAGTATATTGTTGTTTGATGGCAAGTAATTTGGATGGATCAAAAGAATGATTGATTAAGAAAAACAAAGCACGTGCTTTGTTGGCCATTTTCAGAAACCCCCTTAATTTTGAAGCAACAAAAGTGGGCTTCAAAAAGCTTTTGTACAACGAACACAAATCATAGGCTGTCTAGATTACTCTTGAAATTCATTGTATCCTTGTCCTTTTCATTCCCAAAGGGCAACCCCATTTTTATACTACTAGTCAGAGTTGAACGTATATTGTACGTTATTATGAAATATTTTATAAGTATTGTAAAAGTAATATTTGATATCAATTTGTTAGGAAGATTTAACGAGCCTCGAACGAACTAAAGAAAATAAAATTTAGTATAAATTTATTACTAACGATTGAATTTTTTTCCTTTTACTGAACCATGCAAGGGAGACATAGTCTTCTTTAGGCACGCTTCATTAATTTTTTTATTTTTTTTTCTTTTTCATGAAAGTCTTTTATTTGGCTTTAATTTGTTAATTTTTTTTAAAATCTTTTTATTTGACTTTGATTTCAAGTTTTAAAAAGTCTTTTATGTGTACGAGAGTTAAAAATAACTTTATTCGATAAAAAGTTAAATAAAATTAAGTTACAGTGCTATCTATATGTAATCATGATCTTAAGACTTATTATTTTATTGAAAACTTCGAAAGCATGTATAAAGTTTTTATAAATCTAAGTATGATTTGTTTAGTGAAAAATTGAAACTATGAAAAATAATATAGTATTTGCATTTCGAAAATTTAAAAAATGTATAATTAATTAATTATAGGAACTATTGAGTAAATATAGTACTTTATAATTTTAGATGTTTGTTATGTATTATTTTAATTATGAAATGGTTTTCAAAATGATAATTTAAAATAATATTAAAAATAAGAAAACATTTTTTTTTTTTACGCCTAGATGTCTCTTAAACTCGTAAAGCTTGAAATTTTGCATTCACGCTTAATCACTCTTTATGCTTTTTAAAACACTGATCCCTGGTGCCAAACCATCCGTATCCCTACATGGCCACCACCTGTCCTAACAAATTTTAATTCTTCACCCTAAGAAGTTAAAATATATATTTTCTTTTGAAACTTTTGCCTTAGGGATCCTGCAAACTCAATACATTTTGTTAACTATAACTCAAAATTGACAACAAAAAAAATTTGATGAGTCAGCAATCTCGTGTTTATCCATATTCAAGGATTATCCATTATACCCCAATCGGATCCAAACACAATCACCACTGACCACTTTCATAACCCTATAAATTTCACTCTCAAATATTTTTTCTTTAATCATTAAAAAAGCGCACACTCGTTCTATTCTATCATGGCTTCTTCATCATTTTCTCTCACTAATCAAATAATTGGTACCAAATTCTCGCCACCATCACCTCCGCGCCATATCGGTTTCCGCCGCTCACTTCACATCTCCGCCACCACTGGGACAGCTTCTAGTAGCAGCAACGTTTCACAAACGCCGTCGTTGTACGAACTTCTGGGATTACAGATTAGTGCTTCAGGTCACGAAATCAAGACGGCGTACAGAAGATTGGCCAGAATCATGCATCCCGACGTTGCATCGAACGTCGGAGAAGATGAGATGTCAGCAGCCGATCAGTTTATGAGATTGCATGCCGCTTATGCCACTCTATCTGATCCTGAGAAGCGTGCGAATTATGACCAAGCACTTTCCCGGCGGAGGCGGCGGCCAACGGTTGCGGAGAGTGTGTATGCTGGGAACGCTGGCCGGAACCGGAATTGGGAAACTGACCAGTGCTGGTAGCTCAATTTGTGAAATGACACTTCTTTTAGCTCAAACGTACGAGTAAATACATGTTTGGCTAAGCTTGAGTTAAAGAGCAATGCGATTGCGATTTCCAAATGTCCTACCCAAAATGGCAGTGGAGAACCGCAACATGTCTTGCCCATAAAAATAAGTAATTATCGTGAGTTATATGCATAGGCAAGTGTGGATAGAAGTAAATGTTAAGGATCAGAGTACATTCTATAGTATTGTATAATTCACTTAAGGTTCGTTTGATATCATGGAATTTCATAAAAATTGTTCATCTGAAGAAAACGAATTCAACTTTGGCAATTTGATTGCAACGGGAAATGGAAATCAAATTCCAAGGTACAATTACTTTAAACTGCATTTTCTTTATTTTTTTGAAATTGTAATTCCAAGGTACAACCAACGTGAAATTGTAATTTCTTTTCACATTTGTCTATCAAATGGACTCTTAAAGATTTTGCAATTTGTAAACATATTACCATCGAGAGGTCGGAAGATGTGTGTCTACTTTGTGAGAAGAAAGGGAAGTTTCGATGTGAATTTTGAATTGTGTAAAGATTTGTTGTAAATTAGGGTTTTATGTTTAAGATTGGTGTAAGTTACAAGGAAGGAGAAGGAAAAATGATTTTATTAATAATAGTGGTTATTTATGTCATTTACTTTTCACCATTTTAATAAATATAAAAATTGTAATGTGACAAACAAAGATAATATAATCACCCTGTAACTATTAGTATATGAATCATGTCATGTCATGCCATTATCATTATGTAAATCAAATCTTGTCCTTAGGATGATAAAAAGAATTCAATTCTAAATTGTACTTTATTGCTATCAAATTTCAAAGACACTCGGATTGAATCTTGAAAATATCTCTTTTGAAATTGGCTAATAGAGCTATAATTATTAATTAGTACATAGAAAAACATGGTACAAAGAAAAGTTCCAAAATTTGTTGAAATCTCAAGGGGCAAATGGGCCCCATTGGATAAGATAAGCCCTTTTAATTGCTAAAAATTTGTGTAGGGTAAAAGTTTGACAGCTCATGAGTCAAAGGGACCCAATTGGGAAGACAAATGGATAAGGTAGGCCCACCCATGATATTTGTAAAATGTTGCTATACAAATAACAAGGTTAAAGCCCAACATCATGTGTATGTTTGGCAAAGCTTTGTCTCTTTGTATTTCAATTTTAAGTTTTGAATTTTAAATTTATTTTGTATTTTGTGTTTTGAATATTTGTTTTGAAATTATTGAAAATGCTTTTTTTTTGTCATTCTGAAAAATTGTTTCTCAAAACATAAAAATGAAAATCGCGTTTACTTTGAAATTTTGAGAATATTTTTTTTATAATATTTTATTCAAGAAATCTGATTATATAATAAATTTTAGTAGTTTAGTGTTAATATAATATTAAATAACATATAAATTTTGAAATTGATGAATCTTGAAATATTTTTTTTAAGATATAAAAAATACAATCTAAATTAAATTTAATAAGTCTTTGTTTTTGTTCTTGTACATAACTTGTGACAAGAATTAACAAGTATCAA
>CAIGRB010117180.1:91195-112325 GCA_903798255.1 Fraxinus quadrangulata
AGGACTCCTGCCCCCAAAGCCCATTAAATTTTGAAGGCAAAAAATAAAAAATAAAAATGTATCAGTAGAATTTTTTTCTCGTCCCCCTACCTCCGCCCCTGATGTTCATGATCTTCATTCCCCTTTGCATTTTGAATCCTCAACAATGGTTGTGGTTTCGCTACTCAAATTCATCAATCAAATGAAAATCTATCTCATCAACAAGCTCCTCGAGTTAACGGGTTGGACTTTTGTGCTATATATGTAGATAAGAAGGTCCTGCATTTGACCTCACCATGCACCCAACAATTCCTTTTTTACTTGCATTTCATATTCTCAATTAGCCTTTAAAAAGAGAATAATGTTAGATGTACGCTCTCCATGACATTGTGGTTGATATCCCTCAACTAACCTTAGCATCCATCACCAACCTTGAGCGACAAGTCTCATCCGGACAACTATCTAGTCATCATTAGTCACCATACATCGAGTATAGAATCTTTGTTACTCATTGTCACTTCCATATTCAATGGTAGATGGTGAACGTGTAAACTTATGACCAAAAAAATCTATTGCATCTTCTACTTCCTCATTATAGCCAAAGGCACCTTTGGCACCTCACTTACCTTCACTGGACGGTTTAGCTTCATGCCTAAGCTCACGGATCGCAACTTCTAGCTGCAACGCATGTGTGCACGATGGCTTGTTTGTCAACTACTAACAAGTTTCAGCTACCTTTTTGAGGCAAGAAATGATTGAATACGCATAAGAAAGTAGATGATTCTCCTTTACATGACATCAATATGCGTTAGAATCTATAGCCATGCATGTCCATGCTGTCCTCTTCTCTTTTTCCTTCGTTTTATATTTTTTTTCTAATTGTTGAGCACATAGGTTGACTCACACGAAATAATAGGCTAATTATTTGATAAAAGTTGAACGACTTTAGTTTATATATCTTTACATATATCGGAAAAGATCAATCATGCTACAAGTACGGATTCTGTCAAATTAATTCGGAAAAGATAGTTTGGGACCTAGATGCGAGGAAAAAATAAGTGAAGCCCAAGTAAGACAAACGTTTGGGGATTGGGTATTGAGAAGTGAGAACTTCCCAATTTTTTATGAGGAAAGTAAAAGAGAAAGCAGAGAATTACTTTTACATAGGAGAGTGTCAGAAGTGGGATTTGAACCCACGCCCTCTCACGAGGACCAGAACTTGAGTCTGGCGCCTTAGACCACTCGGCCATCCTGACACTTTGTTCCAATTGTTTTATTAGAACTTATCTAAATCAATAATTAACTATTTATTTATTTATTTATTATTTTTTCAAAAGTAATAAACTCTTTGATCAATAAAAATTTATTCACTTTTAAGTAAACTTTTAATCGTATCCAAAAATTCACCGAGTCCAGGGTAGGAAAGGGATGAAAAAGTTAGTAACTGTTCTTTTTTTAATATAAAAATGCAACTTCACTTAAGACTCGACGAGTTTAACTAAATGATTAAGTTAAACATAATCTTTATATAAGTAAAACATCGGAAATAGAAAATGTTTTTAAAGCCGGAAAAATCATCATTTTTCACTTTTACAAAATACCAAACGCCAATTCCAAGTCTTTTCCAAGAATGGTCATCACGATTTGTGTAATTTTGGCATTATAGTACACTGAGCGTAACAAGAATTATTCCCGTCGTCCTCATCTACTTCCAATTGATTTTATGGCTATAAAAAACCCAGTTAAATTTGCATTCCAATTCTCTATCAACCCATAATCTGCATTTCTTTTCACAAATAAACATTGAAATTTTGATAATATCTATGCAAATCAGTTCCTCGAATTTTACTTCTCATTTCAATTATATTACCCTCATTTTTCTACTAATCTTCTGCGAAGGTATTACGGTTGATAATCTTCAATTTAATTTCCATTTTCTACCATTTTTGTTTATTAATTTATGGGATTCGTTTTTCAGGGTGTTTAGGGCTTACATTTACATTGACAAATCGATGTGATTATACAATATGGCCACGAATGCTAGCAAATGCGGGTAGTGATAAATTGGATAGTAGCGGATTTGAACTTCAGTCGGGTGGGACCCGGTCTTTCCAAGCTCCGCCGATCTGGTCGGGGCGGTTCTAGGGCAAAAACAGTTGCTCATTTGACCCCAATAATGGCCAAGGAAGTTGTGCCACCGGTGATTGCGGCTCCAATAAGGTGGAATGCAACGGCGTCGGTGCAGCACTGCCGGTACTAGCCGAATTCACGATCAGATCGGGTATGAATTCGGGTGCCTAGGATTTATATGATGTTAGCATTGTTGACGATTGTTAGAATGACTCATTGCTGCCAACACTCAGACAACACCCTAACAGAATGCTCAGTGGTTGGCTCACCGGATCCGAAAATCAATCAAATCTGCCTGAGTTTAACACATCACCAATCACTGAGTTTAACACAGCACCAATCACTCAAGTAGCTGCAAATCAAAACTCACTGGTTGGAATGAATATCACACACACACAATTAAGTTTGATAGAAATAACTTCCTACTATGGAAGAACATGATCATGCCCATAATCAAAGGGCACAACCTTGATGGATACCTGCTAGGGACAAATGAGTGTCCACCAGAGTTTCTAGCTACTCAAACCACTGCTATATAGGAAGAAGCAATGGAAATGATACAAAATCCTGAGTTCATCAAGTGAAATTCAGCTGATCAGCTTCTAATGGGTTGGTTATACTCATCCCTGACCCCAAAAATTGTAATGAAAGTTATGGGGTGTACGAGTTCGAGCAAGCTGTGGATGTTAGTAGAAGAAAGCTTTGGAATATTGAACAAGTTAAGAGTGATGTTTCTTATTGGAGAATTGCAAAGAACTAGAAAACGATCCATGTTAATGGATCAGTATCTAACAACCATCAAACTATTGGCTGATAACCTAGAGATAGTTGGGAAAGTCATAGATCACAGGTTTAGACGAGGAATACACACCCATTGTGGTACATATTAATAGTAGAGAAAACATCTCTTGGTATGAATTATCTTCTGTGCTTATGACCTTTGAAAGTTGTCTCGAACACTTGAATCAAGTTAAGAACAACTTTGCTTCATTAAGCGTTAATCAGTCAAGTGTTCAACTGGCACACAGAACTAGAGTAGAGGTTTTAGAGGTACCAATAGTGATAGATCACCAAGTTTCAGAGGTAGAACAAGAGGCAGAGGTAGAGTTCAAATTGGCTGACAAAATGAAACCAAAGGACCTTGTCAAATATGTGGACTCAACAATCATTCTGCAAGCTGGTGTTTCAATAGGTATGATGAAAGATATATATGTTTTAATAGGTATGATGAAAGATATATGGGAAGTAGGCTAAGTAACCAAGGGCCACAGAACCTCAACTTAGCCCCTTCTGCGTATGTAGCATCACCTAGAGTCCTTGAAGATCCAGCTTGGTTCATTGACTCTGGTACCAACAACCATGTTACTACTAATAAAGGTAATCTGCAAACTATGAATAAGTATAAAGGTAAGGAAAAATTGGCAGTTGGTGATAGAAATATGTTGCACATTTCACATGTTGGGAATGGACAAGTACCTACAATGAATGATAGGCCGCTTACTCTAAATAAACTGCTACATGTTCCTTCAATTAAACGAAACTTAGTCAGTGTTTCACAGCTCACTTATGATAATAGTGTCTTCATTGAATTTTACTCTAATTGTTGTGTTGTTAAGGATCTCCAAATGAAGAGGACCCTGCTACAAGGTGTGCTTAAGGAAGGGTTGTATCAGTTGCAGCTGCCAAACCACAAACCAGAAAACATTGCTCTCGGGTCAAACCACCAGAATAATGTTCACTTCTTTACAGTTAAGCCTGGCAGTGGTCAGTCACCTTCAGTAAAATGAGTATTAGAGTCTGAACTTGATGTTTGGCATAGAAGGCTAGGTCATCCCTCAAACTATGTAATGAGTCAAGTTCTAAAGTCTTATAATAAAGTTATCAAAGCCAATGAAATTCCCTCTTTCTGTGAATCATGCAAGTTTGGCAAGTCACGTGCTCTACCATTTAACACTTTTCCGTCACATGCTGAAAATCCCTTAGATCTTATTCACAAAGACATTTGGGGACCTGCTCCTTTAAACTCTACCACAAGACACGTGTATTATATAATCTTTGTAGATGACCATAACAGATTCACATGGATATACCCCATGAAACACAAATCAGAAGCCTTAATCATCTTCATTCAATTCAAGAAACTAATTGAAAATAGACTAGATAGAAAAATCAAATCACTACAGTCTGATTGGGGTTGGGAGTTTAAGAGATTTAGTAAAATTACCTTAGAGTCTGGTATCGAATTTAGACACTCCTGCCCTTATACATCAGTTCAGAATGGAAGAGCTGAACGCAAACGTAGACACGTTACAGAAATTGGGCTAACTCTCTTAGCTCGGGCTCGAATGCCCTTCACTACTGGTGGGAGTCGTTCAAGGCTACAACCTATTTAATCAACAGATTACCTACACCAGTCCTTCATCACAGTTCACCCTATCAAATACTGTTTAAGAAAGACTTAGGCCATAAGTAGCTTAAACCTTTGGCTGCGCCTGTTACCCATGTCTTAGGCCCTATCAAAAGCATAAGTTTAACTTTCACTCTCAAATGCGTGTCTATCTTGGCTATGGTGATTCACACAAAGGCTATAAATGCCTGAGTTCAAGTGGTAGAGTATACATTTTTAGGCATGTTGTGTTTAATGAAAATGACTTTCCGTTCGAAACAGGTTTCCTGAACAGAAAGGTCCAGCGATCTACATATGAAAATGCCTTGAGTCTTCTTCCCTTTATTGATTTCAATCATAACACCTCACCACAAAATGCAATTACTGCAACCCAACCTGATGCTTCACTTTCAGCAGACCTCCTTGATGGAGAAGGTAGAACTGATGGTGAAGAGGAAATGGAAGCAAAACATCATCATAATGAAACAGTTAATGATGAATCGGTTATTCATGAGACACCTCAAGATCAGCAAGTTGAAACTGAGGCTCAAAATGAATCAGGTAAAGCAATTGTGCAAAGTGGCAATGTGACTCATAACACTAGACATCAAATGATTACTAGAAGCAAGGCTTGAATCTTTAAACCAAAAATTGGATGGATCAATAGAAACTGAACCATTTGATGCTGATAAAGCACTATCAAATAGCAGTTGGAAAAAAGCTATGAAAGAGGAGTATGCTGCTCTAATGAAAAATGAAACATGGGAATTGGTACTACCTAAGGCTGCGATGAAGATCATTGGTAACAAGTGGGTGTTCAAGGTGAAGCATGACTCAAAAGGAATAGTTGAAAGGCACAAGGCCAGACTTGTTGCCAAGGATTTTCTTCAAACTCCAGGAGTAGATTTCAATGAGACATTCAGCTCTGTTGTTAAGGCTTCAACCTTGAAGATCATCCTAACACTTGTTGTAGCAAAAGATTTGAGGATCAGACAAGTTGACATAAATAATGCCTTTCTGAATGGTAGTCTGAGTGAGATAGTTCATATGAACTAGCCACATGAATTTGTAAATAAAGAGCATCCTAGCTACGTGTGTAACTTTAAAAAGGCATTGTATGGTTTAAGGCAAGCACCAAGTGCCTGGCACGATAAGCTGAAGAATACCTTGTTGGAATAGAGCTTCACGCAGCCTAAAGCAGACAACTCTCTGGTCTTTCTTGAAAGAAAAATTGATGTGTTGTTTGCCTTAATATATGTGGATGACATAGTAATAATAGGAAATAACAGTCAACAGCTACAGGAGTTTATTGACAGGTTGAACATCAGCTTTGCACTTAAAGACATGGGTGGTCTTAAACTGTTTCTGGGAATTAAAGCATAGAGAGATTCAACTGGTTTATACCTGAATCAAACAAGATATGCCAATTAGTTACTAAAAAAGTTTGGCTTTGAAAACTTGAAACCCAGCCTAACACCTATGGCAGTAGGAAACCAATCTCCAGAACTGAGGGACAAGCAATGAAGGATCCCACCTTATACATAAGTGCAATTAGTGGTCTTCAATATCTAATTCACACAAGACCTAATATTACTTACTCTGTGAATAGGTTGAGCCAATTTCTTCAAGTACCAACAGACACTCATTGGAAGGCACTTAAAAGCGTATTCAGGTACCTAAAGGGCACACTAAGTCATGGACTTGCTATCCAAAAGAATGACAGCCTTGACATTACGACATTTGCTGATTCTGACTGGGCCACTTGTCCAGATGACAGAAGGTCTATTGCAGGATATTGCGTATACATTGGAGATAACTTAGTATCCTGGTGTTCTAAGAAGCAACATGTGGCGGCCAAATCGAGCATAGAAGCTAAGTACAGAGCACTAGCTCAGTGTGCCTCAGAATCACTTGGATTCAATTCCAATTATTTGGTGTGATAGCCTAAGTCCTAGTGCATTGGCTTCAAATTCGGTTTATCATGCTCACGCAAAACACATAGAGCTCGATGCTCACTTTGTA
Source organism: Fraxinus quadrangulata (assembly GCA_903798255.1). Lineage (NCBI taxonomy): Eukaryota > Viridiplantae > Streptophyta > Magnoliopsida > Lamiales > Oleaceae > Fraxinus > Fraxinus quadrangulata. The sequence goes on from CAIGRB010117180.1 coordinate 97,713, forward strand.
AAAGACAAAGTACTTGGAAATCAGCTGAAGATTAAATATGTACCTACTTCAGACCACACAACAGATCTCCTGACAAAACCTATGTCATGTTCTAGATTTCAGTTTCTTAGGGACAAGTTTGGAGTATTGGAACACACTCCACCTTGAGGAAGGGTGTTAGAATGATTCATTGCTGCCAACACTCAAACAACACCCTAACAGAAACCTCGGTGGTTGTTGCAGTCCCTAATTTTCAGGAGTGATAGTGTAACTTATTAGCCAGCTGGTAGAAGTTGGTTAGACATGCCAATGGTGCATAATTCTAGAATGTTCAAGCCTTGCAATTGTCTATATAAACCGTGTAACATGAATGATAAATTAGCTAAGCTTTCAACATCTTTATCTCTGATTTTCTAACTACAGTTGCCGATGATCATTCAGTCGAAAGATAGAACGGGCACACGTGGTTCAACCGATTGCGTAACTGATTTGAACCGGATGTGCCTGAATGAATAGCGGCCGGAGACGAGCAAGCATGCAAGAGTGCATTTGAAGCATTTGGGAATCCATAATATTGTTGTAGTGGCACGTATGGTTCACCCACCACAAGTTGGCCATCAGTTTACTTGGAGATTTTCAAAATCGCGTGTCCAAGATCATATAGCTACGCATACAATGATGCTATGAGTACATTTACTTGTAGATGAGCTGATTATACTATTACATTTTGTCCTTCACTAATTCACTCTCTAAGGGAGGGAAAAAAGCAAAAATTTTTAGTAAAAATAATAATTATGAAAAATTAGCTACTTAAAGAACATAGTGACCCTTTCTATTTATCTTGCTATGGTACATTAGATGATGTGTTTTCTTACTACTTTTTTGCATGCAGTCAAAAATCTTCAAGAAACTCTTCCTCACCGGAAACCACTATTGGAATGACCAATGAACCACCAGCAGTGATAGTCGACTGTTCGGGTTCCAACTCACAAGACAACAGCCTCCCTTCATGGCTGCCAAATTTCGTCACTGGGGATTCTTCAACAACCATATTAAATTTTGCCTTGCATTTTACACTATGGTAGCCTTTTTCATACTCTTTTTTCTTTGCATATAATTCAAAAACACTATACATTTGGCCATTGCAATACAGATTGTAAAGCACAATTTTCTTAGACATTTGTATAGAAACCTAAGTTAATTTTATTTTATTTTAATTAAAGGGCATAACATATATTTTTTCTTTCGAGTTTTTGAATATTTTGTATGGATATTCGAAAATATTCGAGACTTTCTAACACTGTTGTAGTATGTTCAGCATGTTAAATTGGGCATTATTGAACAAGTTATAACGTGTCTTAATCTTTTTCAATGTTGTGCGTACAAACTAGTGTATATTTGATATGGATGACTAGATAATATTAGAAAGAGAAGAAAAGTTAAACTAGACATGCACCAAACGAACCCTGTATTATACTTATTAATAATGATTTAGTAAATTGAGAGAAAAATAAAAAACAGCTTTTGCTTCATAATGAAATTGTGCATCATGATTGGAGGGTACTGCTTAACTAAAGCTTTAGCTACTTTACTTGAATTACAAGATTGTTAGTTGTATGATCTTTGCTTCGAAATATGTATTATGGAATCAAATTCTTACACGTGTGCCCTCTCTATTGTTTGGATAACGTTATTTATTTGTGAGGCTTGAAAAATAAGTCATGTTAATTTTGATCCACGGCTCTCTTTCTTGATATATATGTTCAACGGAATTGTGTCATGCTCATAAACAAGAGAGTTTTTGATACTACAGACTACTTAAAATTATTCCAACTATATAATCACCATTAAGATTTAAGCTATACACGTTTTCAACAAGCAATCTCGATAAAACATATAAAAAGATATACCCATGTTTGATATAGATAAAATCAAAAGTCAAATTCAAAAATTAATTTCAACCACACATTTATAAGATCTACAACTTTTCAACCACAGATTTCATCAACTTTTATCAGAATTTACTAAAAATCTGATTTTAATCTACACCAAACAGGGGCATAGTGACTTCATATCTTTCGGTAAATCTAACAATGACTTGAATGTGACAATTAAAAATATTAACACTCAAAATTTATTGAGAAGAAGAGCTTTGGTTGTTGGTGTAGTATACATATTTTTCAATAAATATGATTGAAATCGTGTTTAAAAAAAAAAATGAAAAACTGAAACTCAAAACTTTTGTATGCTTCAATATTTTATTAAATAATTACACGGACGACTACCAAATCTTCATCAATAACCATTTCTACTATGCTAAGATTCGAGGAAGAAAAAAGATCACCAAAAAATCACATTATCCTCCTTGAATGACATGGAAATGATCGACACGATTGACATGACACATTTAACAAACTTTTTGTAAGATACAAGTGTCAATATTTATTGACATTTGTAGTTCAACAACCACATTATTGGTCAATTAAACTAACAATTTATTAACCAAAGCCCTAAATGATTGCAAACTTTTGGGGAATGCATTTAGAACAAAAATCAAACATAGATCCTCTTTCACGATGTCAATATACAAAATCTACTTTCCTTTCTATCCCCAAAGAATCAAAACTTTTATGAGTAGAAATAATATATCAACTACGTAAGTGGCGTTTTTGTTTATTATTGGATGGCTACAATTGAATGCGTGTTTTTCGTAAAACATGATTAGCCAAATCTTCTGTTTTTCGTAAAGCTTCAATGCACTTTGCCATGCTAAGTAAAAAAAGGTGATTATTTTTAAAATCAAAAAAATAGACGGAAAACTAGTATCCGTGCACGTAAAATGGATCTTTGCAGCTCCTTTACATGCAATCAAATTCATAAATTGATCAAAGGTCTAACTATTTATGTGTCCATGTGCCACACGTGATGTGTGACTAACAATGTTAAGTTGTCCAAAAAAGCAAATAGCTAGAGCCAGAAGTTTTGCGTTGTTTATAGCTTTCAAGAACTTAAAGAGGCCTAGAGCGTAAAGCCTGATTAGACGGGAATGTCAAACTTTGTACCTTTTCGCACTTTTAAGAATGCTTTTTCTTCCCTCTATCCCATTCATTACTATGTTTATTGAAAGATTCAAAGAATGTAAGTATGATTATTGTCTTTTATCTGATGCAGCATCCATAGATGAATTCTATGAGAATATTAAGGTATAATCCATTCACTTGGAATCTCTTAAAAATTGGAAGTTCCATTTCTATGTTATTCGGAAATTCTTGTAATGAGAGAACGATCCAAATGCAAGAGAATCACAAATTTATAGTAACATGAAAAACACAGGTTAGCGTTGTTCAGAATGTTTCACAAACACAAAACTCAACAAAACAAAATTCTTGATGGTGGTTAAGCTTATACTGTGACTAAAATCGACACTGCCGCTTCACGAGTGCCCCTACTACTACGCAAGGCAACATTTGAAGCATTTTGTGCAACGTAAAAAAGTGAACCCTAACTCTAAGATCATCAACCTACAATTCAAAGTTAACGTCATCGTCGTGATCTTTAGGAGCATTTTCAGTGTTTGAGGAAGATTCTTCTTCTTTTCAGTATCAGCTTCTTCTACGTCATCTTCCTCCTCAACAGTTGCTTCCGTTCTGATATTGAGACTCGTTCTCACTGAGCTGGAGATTTGTGAAGCAAAATCCTTTGGATCATTGAGTTTCCATCAGTGCTGTTTGGTACATGAGCTAGGCAGTTTGCTTCACGCTTTCGTCCTGCAAAAAAGTTGCAAAACGGCCATCAAGTGTCTTTACCTAAGTTTAGATAGAAGTAAAAATTACTATTTGAGCCAAATTATTTTAAAAAAATGTATTTTGGAATAATAGATTGATGGAGAATGTGTGGTTGAAAAAGAAGGAAAAATTATTGATGTAATAAAAAATATTATTTTATTGAAAAATGTGTGGTTGAAAATGAGTAAAAGAATTATAATAAAAATTTTAAAGTGACTCAAACAAGGGCTCTTTAACATTTTATCAAGTGTCTTTACCTAAGTTTAGATAGAAGTAAAAATTACTATTTGAGCCAAATTATTTTAAAAAAATGTATTTTGGAATAATAGATTGATGGAGAATGTGTGGTTGAAAAAGAAGGAAAAATTATTGATGTAATAAAAAATATTATTTTATTGAAGAATGTGTGGTTGAAAATGAGTAAAAGAATTATAATAAAAATTTTAAAGTGACTCAAACAAGGGCTCTTTAACATTTTGTTTTAAAACATGTTTGGATATATTTCTTTTTTCGTACTTTAAAGTGGAAAAAGGTAGCTATTTAATTGTAAGCTTATTATCAAAATATGTGACTTTTGTTAAAATTCAAGAGAAATCTTGATTTGGGCTAAAAATAATAATCAAAACGAACATCAATTGACCGGCTCGACCCAACAACTCTAACACCTTTAATTGTCACAAAACTCACCCCACGAAGGAGATTATGGTGGTGGTATTTCAGTATCACAAAGGGAGGAAGGTTGAAGACAAAGCAATGGTTGAATCTCAAGTTCTTCAATTCGGTTGCCTCTCAAACTCTCCACTCTATTGAACACACACACACACACACGGTTTAAAAAGGAGGATGGATATATACATTAGTTTAAGTCACAATATGGGCCAAAGTCACTCTCCTCTCCAATGGGCCAAGACTCCTCAAATGGGCCAAAACAAAAAACCAAACTAACCACAACATGGACCAACTATCCAAGGGGCTAAATGGGCTACCATATATCACCCCTAAATCCAACTCAAACCTAGGCCCTCCAAAGGTATATTAATTGTTTTCGAATCGAACCATCACTTTGTTGTCGATAAATTATTTGACATTTGTTTTAAATTATTGCTCGAATTTATTGGGTATCAAAATCCAAAAAATCTTTATCTTGATACCCAATAAACTTGCGAACAATTAAAATACAAAGTTTATACTTCCATATTCAAAGTAACCAATAAAATTGGTATCACATATCTTACCTCGTGTCTCTAACCTGAAACACATACCATACCTACTCCATATACTCGCCAGAGCTAAGATCAAGAACTCCCAAATATAAGCAAGTAATCACAATAATCAATCAAGGGTAAATAAACATGCGATGAAGATATAATATATGATAATACAATTTTTTTTTCAAAAAACACATTCACACAGAATAACATATTAACACCAAATTAATTAATAAATGGTCAACACATGCAACAAATGCAGAAATGACTACGTGAAAAGATCTCACATTCATGTTACTCACACCTCGAGAACACATATCTCATTTTATCGATCATCATGCTCACTAGGCTGATCACTAACATCATGTCTAATTAGTAAACCACAATAGATCATAAGTCCACAGGATAATCCTCTATCATTAAATTACTTCTCCCAACCTAAGATGGATAATTGGTCTTCACCTAATAAAAATGATAGAAATGTCTTTCTCACACTCCACTTGTACGGGGTCTTCACAGATAAAAGATTTCAACATTTAATCACTTCTTCATCTATGATCCAAATGTCACACTCCATATCCCTAGTATAAACCACAAATATACCCCTAGTTATCTATACTCTGCCTTACCAAAAGACACACAACACACTTACCGCTAATCCATCCCAAACCTACTATGACAAAATCCTCACTTTGGTGACCATAAAGGTTAGGGCTCAATTCAAATCGATTTACATACCACAAGGTTACTCAAACGCCAATATTCAAAAAATCCAAAAAGGATTTATCCTACAAAGTGAAGGGTGAATGTGGCACTCGCAAAGATAATAAAAGAAAGAGTTGATTACTTCGCTACACTTACAAAGAGGAAGAAGACAACTTATACATGGTTGCCCCATATAATCTCACAAACCACACAATCTCACAACAATGAAAAAGAAAATGGCTGTCCATCTTTCTTCTCACTACAACATTATTTCACACCATTCACGGAGCAAAAAGAGTACGCCATAAATCTCAACCTACTATGTATGCAAACACATTACACAAAGTAATAAGATCACTCTAATTCATGCAATTACACACATCAGACATTGAAAGTGTAACGTATCAACATTGCAATAGAATTAAATGATCACACGTGTAGAAAATGGTATTACACAAATGCACATGCAGTAACCCAGTTTACTCTTAATAAACCTCATGCGAGTCATAACTCGACCAAGTGACAACATTTGCCCCATCTATCTCCTTGTCTTTCCTTTTATTATCATTCGTAGGACATCATACTTCATCATGTCCAAATTTACCCCAGTTAAAACACATCTTACTTTCGCACTTGCTTTAGACCTACGTTTGTCATCAAAAATTTTATGAAAAATCTTTTTGTTTCGCCAAATTGAAAAATCATATTTTTTTCATTAGAAAATCACAACTCAAAATGTGTTGTCATTTTCCCAAAAAAGTACAAAACATGAAATGAAACCAACACCGACCACAAGCAAAGCACAGACACAATTATATAGAATAGTCGAACAAACTTTCCTAAAGTCACGTACAATTCTAACAATTAAAATTTTAATTGGCAACAAATTCACAAAGAATTTAAGGTAAATAATTAACAAGTAATTTTTAAGTCTGGTAATAGGCAATTGTTACCCCTTTACGATAATCTCAATCATAATGTCATCTCACACGATGACTTCTACTGTGAAAAATAAATGACTATCTTACACAATAATTTTAACTGCAATATTAAAGGGCAAAGAATACGATATCCAGTGGACCATAACTGCGGGTCCGTAAATTAGGAGAGATGCGAATACACCACTTTAAGGCTATCGCTATCCGTCCCAAAGTTTCTGTCAACTGCGGCAACATGAAACGGTACTCAACACCCGAACATCGAAGGCAAAATCGTCCAAAATTCACCTTATTGCTTGAAATTGAAATTCGACAACATTGTAGAGTCTGTCTCATCTCAAGTTCTTCAATCTGATTGCCTCTCAAACTCTTCACTCTATTGAGCACATACACACACACGATTTGAAAGGGAGGATATGCATTAATTTAGGTCACAATATGGGCCAAAGTCACTCTCATCTCCAATTGGCCAAGACTCCTCAAATGGACCAAAACAAAAAACCACACTAACCACAACATGGACCAACTATCCAAAGGCTAAATGGACTACCATATATCACCCCTAAATCCAACTTAAACCTAAGCCCTCCAAATGTGTATTAATTGTTTTCGAGTTGAGTCGAGCCGTCACTTTGGGTCAATAAATTATCCGACATCTGTTTTAAATTATCCCCCAAATTTATCGGTATCAAAATCCAATAGTAACTTATAATCAACTTGGATCAATAAAAAATTTATATATTCTAAAACTTATATCACTTTTTGGGTAAATATTTAAAGCTTAGCCCAACTTACCTCAAGGTCTTTACTAATAGCTTGCGAAGTTTCTTGATGATAGGGTGTCTTGGGTTAATTTTGAGCACCTTCTTGCCATGCCTGTAAGTCTATTTACTAGCATCAGATAAAGTTTGTAACTGCAATATCCTCTCTGTTTTCACACTCTATCTGTATTCTGATGTTGAAACCACACATGGGATGTGAGCTAGTTTGTTGCTTATCTTTACATCATCGATATTCTCACTGGAAAGAGAATCCTTCTACATTTTCATTAATTCCTTGAGTGATTCCTTGGGTTTCTTGTCTTTTAAATCCTCCTCCATTTTCAGTCCTTCCTTGGACACGTTCTGGAATTTCTTGTCTTTGTAATCCATCCATCAGATATTGCATTAGATATTCATGTTAGAATTTTACGAAATTCTACATCTCAAGAACTTGAAAACGTAATTATTTTATTACTAAGATCTTTCATGTCAAATCACCAAGAGAACTGTTAAATGCGGAACATACTTTAATTCATTAGAAATAATTCGTTAATACCAAATCTTGATTTTGGATCTTGAATCTTGATTATTGACTCTTTTGATTCTTGAATTCTTGTTCTTCACTTTGACTTCTTGCTCCATAATCTTGATTGTCTCAGTTCCTTCTTATTGATTGTTGATTTTTTGTTCTTAATTGTGGGTTTTGGATCTTCCTCTTTAATACGTTTTCTCTTGTATTCTTATATTAATGGAATGACACAAAGAATGAAAATCACATATGAATTGGGGACTATAACTCTATTTATAATTTTCATATGTATTTCGGCTCATCATGAAAATACAACCTTAATGGATCCAATTTCTACACATATTTAGATCCACGCTTTATTTAGATGTCCAAACTCGTAACTTTAATTTTTTATTAGATCATTTTAAATGGGCTTAACTAATCACATTTGTAGGCCTAGGTGACGAATTAAAACCTAACTATCTCTCACTTGAGTGGCATATGTTACCTTATAAATATGCATAAACTTATGATATCAAAAAATTTTGCTATCATAACCAAAAGTATCTTCAAACAATGTCATCTATCGATTATGTCAATATATGATCAAAGTGATCTTCGTTACAAGTACCATAACTAAATTCATCAATGATCACGTATATCAACAAATCTAATCATAGATCAAGTATGGATGTGTAGCATAAAAAATATATAATGCGATCCAAACAAGCATATTTTCAATTAGTCCTACCTTATTCTTTAATGAGATCAAACTAAAAATTTAATCAGAGCGATACTAAATTGAATATTTTATTTCTGAAATAAAATAAATATCCATAGATAAAATTATGTATTTAAAACAAACAAAGTCGAAATACAAACTCCTACTAAATGACATATCATCAAAAGATGCAACACTCATGTGATCATTATGCTCATGAAAGACTTTGAATGTCAGCCATTTAATAGGTGAATCTATAATCATAGAGTTTTTCTTAATATGCTCTACAGAAATTTGATCGCTCCGGACTTTCTCTTTAATAATTAGGAATTTAATGTTTATAAACTTTGACATCAATGAATTCATGTGGAATACAAGATTGCTATGTCACAGAATAATTTAGTGGTCTTTCAAATCCATCCAAAATATACGGCTAATGACAAAATTCTGTAGCCATATTCCATTATCGGAATTAGAATATTCAATAATTTTCAATTGGTCTGATTTTCTGTATATGATCATGTAATTCTTAGTTCTCCGTAGATATGGAATAACCCGCTTGACTGCTCTCCGAATATCTATCCCAAAAGTACTTAAGTATCTGCCCAGCATTCTAACAATGAATACCATATCCAGATATGTGTAAACTTAAGCATACATTACAATCCTCTTGAAGAACATGAATTTTCTGTATTTCATTTTCTTTAAGTTTATCCTTAGAGCATTAATTGAGGTTAAAATTATCTCCCTTAACAATAGGGATATCACCTGTTTTACATTCATGCATCCCAAATCTCTTAAAAATAGCTCTTTCGTGATAATTCAAAAATATCTCGAGAACGATCCCGGTGTATTTGTATCCCTAACACAAAAAAGGCATTACCAAAATCTTTCATTTCAAAATTTCATGATAGAAATATCTTCATTTCGTAGAATAATCATATACCATTGTAGGCAAACAGTATGTAATCGACATACAATACATAAAAAAAATGCTTACTCCCAATGAACTTGTGATATACACAACTATCAATTGAATTCATCTCAAAATCAAATGAAATTATTATTTGATGAAATTTGTGATACTATTAACGGAAAGCATGCTTAAACATATAGATAGATTTCTTTAATTTGTAAATTATCAAATGTAGATCAAAATCAAAATGTGTCACAAGTGTCATAATAGTTCTAAAAGAGTCTTTTATAGAAATTGAAAAGAAAGTCCATTTAATATAAATGTCTTCCTTTTGAATAAATTCATTTTCTACAAGACGAATCTTACATTTCTTCACATCACCCTTCGAATCTCTCTTGATTTTAAATATTCATTTACAACCAATGGGCTTTTAACACTTTCAGACAATGGGATAAGTTCTCAAAGGTCATTATTTTTTATGGATTTTATCTCTTTATTCATGGCATCAATCTAATCTTGAGAATTATTCATTTCAGTGAATTGATGAAAGTTGATTGATTAGATCTTATTCCATCGATCCAATGATATCCTCATGTTTTTGAAAAAAGACTATAAAGTCATCCGAAATTATCTTTCTCCCTTATAATGGATTTCTGTAATGGTATTTGTTATTGAAGTTGTTGAGTTTGTTTTTCAAGAACAACCCCTTGATTGTGTATAGAGGATTTTATAATATTATCTTGATCCGAAATTATTTCTTGAACAAAATTTGGAGAAAAAATCTGTCATTTATCCTAATCATTGTCAATTGCAACATACATGATATATATACATAATATTCTTCAACAAAAAATTCTTAACCTTAAAACCTTATCTCCTCCACAAACTCCATATCCTTAAATAATCGGACATATCCAGTTTTGAAAAATTGACCTAATAGTGAGATTTTTAAAATTTTGTAACCTTTTAACAGTTGCTTTACTTTGAACTTTATTGAAAATTTAAGCTGCAATCTTTAGTGCTTCTTCTTATAGAGATTCTAGTAAGGTGAAATGACTAATCATACTCCTTACCATCTCCTTAAGTGTTCTATCTCATCTCTCAGTAATACAATTTATGCCAGGGGACCCTGACATGGTGTACTATGGGACGCTTCTACATTCATCTAAGAATTTAGCAAAAGACACTAGACATTGTTCTCATGATCCGTCATATGTGTCATAGTATTTACCACTACGATAAGATCTAACATGTTTTATTCTTTTATTGAGTTGATTTTCAACATCAACCTCATAAGTCTTGAACATGTCCAATGCTTAGAGTTTCCTATGAATGAGATATAGGTAGCCATAACGAAAAAAATTCGTTTATGAATGTAATAAATGAATGTTAACCATTCCAAGAAGCCAAATGAAATGTCCCACAGATATTCGTATGAATTAGTTCTAAAATGTTCGAAGTTCTATTGGCACCTAAACTCCTTATATTTGTCCATTTCCACTTAATGCAATTACAACAAACATGTAAGTCCGAAAATTCAATGGAGTCAAGAATTTCTTCTTATATAAGCTTTTCGATTTTCTTTCGAGAGATGTGAACTAAACACTTGTGTCATAACGAAGCGGAATTCTCATGGATTAATTTAAGCTTAATATCTTGTGAATTCACATGCATGATTTTATTTATGTGAGGCAACCATATTAATCAAATATATGTTATCATAATCAGATAAAGAATTAGTAACCACAATATTTGAATTAAGAAATAGACTAAACTGACTATTTTCAAATGAATAAGAGTAATCTAATTTGTAATATAGAAATGAAAACTAAATTCCGTCTAAAAGACAGCACCACAAATATCTATTTCAAATCCAAATAATAACTAATCTTTATTAATAACCTAAAAGTTCATATAGCCTCAATTTTAACTAATTTTTCATCACACACATAGATGAATCTTTCAGCATAATTGGCTTTCGACTGTTCAGAAACCCAGCACAGACACACTTATGTGAGTGGTGGCACTAGAATTTATCTATTAAATGTCTTTTAATATTGAAACTAAATTAACCTGAGAACAAATCAAAGTGAGAAATGTACTTTTTTTTACACGCCAAGCTTTGTATTTAGTACAGACCATTTGACGTGCCTAGAATTTCCATAGAAGTAACAGTCAGAAACCTTATCATTTTCAGGCTTATGTTGTTTCTTTTGTGTTGAACTAGATACATCTTTTTCATCTTTCTTTCTTTTCTTGAACTTGTCATTAAATGTACTTTCAATGAGCACTTTTCCTTTCTTCTTCTTGCATACAATATAAAATGAGCTCATTAAGAGTCTAATTTCGCTTTTGACAATTGCAACTGATCTTAAATTAGCTGAATTATGCAGGAAGAGAAATCAAAACTAAATACACGAGCAATTCATAAGACTTTTCAAACTTTAATACATTTAGTTTTGAAGCAAGATGAGACATATGCATGATTTACGCCCTTATGTTTTCTTTAACCTTATACTTTAATGAAATCAAGTTCACGAGAAACGTATTAATTTTGACCTTATCGCCTTTTGCAAAGCATCTTTCAATTTCTTTAAAAAAATTCATGACAATAATAACCTTATCGGACATAGCGTCCCTGAATGTTCTGGAATTACACGCTTCATGATCATAAGACTTATGTGGTTTGAACGATCTTACTTATTCGAGTCCCCTTTTTATTAATAAAACTTTTATTCATAAGAGTGTTGGGTTGTTCAGTCCTTAACGCGAGAATGATATAAACATTCTTTTTCCAGCCCTTAAACTTTGGTTCAAGCACATGAATTGAATTTATGTTGACAGATATCGTAAAAGTTGATGGATTAATTGAGTAGAAAACTTAAACCTAATTAATATCTTCACATGGGAATCCATATTTAGCAATCAATGAATTCATATAATGGTGGATCCCATCACATGAGATCGGGCACATTTAGAACTTGTTTGGTACAAATTAAAATCATATTTTAATCTAAATTAAAGTCAAATAATCAATATTAATCACATCTTTCATGGGTCTCACATCTTTTCAATCACATATTTTTAAAACTTTTATCAAAATCTACTAAAAATCTAATTTTACCCACCAAACACCTCCTTAGTTTTTAGATAGAAATATCAACTTTTAAGTGATACTTGGTGTAGTTATCAAATATTAACAATAAATCATGTCAATACTAAGTCTATCTTTGGACCAACTTAATATTCACATAAAAACAAACTTTATAATTGTCACAAATTTATTAACACATGTGTGCAAATAATTTAAACAAATATTGATTGTCCTTTAGGCTGAACAATACACGTATGAATTACGTACACACAACTTTTCAAATATTCCAAATAAATTAATTTAAACAAGAAATGTTACTTTGGTAACATGTTGTTTTAATTAATCTATTTTAGAAAATTAGGAATCCGAAAGAAATTTTGGTACCAAGATTTGAATTTGATTGCCCTTTACCTTTTATTTATTATTATTTTTTTTAACAATAAAGGAAAAATGTAAAATCCGGATAAAGACAAGGCATCGCAGCGCTCGGAACTAGGCACTGCAACGCCTTTGCAGTGCTAGACTCCCAACCGCAGCCCTGCAAAGCTGCCGCACCCAGTGCAGGCTGGGCAATTTATAACGCAGCATCCCAAACGCAACGCTGTGGCTATGCTATAAGATTGAAAATTTTCCAAAAATCCAATATTTTGAAATTTTGGGTTTGAAATTCAATTCCCAAATTTTAGAAAATAAAAGTGTGAATGTCAAGCCGAAAATTCTTCATTCAATCTCAATGGTTTAAAATGGAGTTGGCTCTGATAATACTCGTTAGAATTTTATGAAACTCTAAATCTCAAAAACCTGAAAACCAAATTACTTTATTATTAAGATCATTTATATCAAATCATCAAGAGAATTAATAAATACGGAATATACCTTAATTCATTGAGAATAATTCTTTAATACCGGATCTTGATTCTGGATCTTGAATCTTGATTATTGACTCTTTTGATTTTTGAGTTCTTGTTCTTGACTTTGACTTCTTGCTCCATAATCTTTATATTTTCTATTCTTTCTTCTTGATTTTTGATTTCATGTTCTTGATTGTGGGTTTGAATCTTCCACTTTAATATAGTTTCTCTTATATTCTTATATTAATGAGATGACACAAATAATAAGAATCACACGTAAATTGACGACCATAATCCTATTTATAATTTTCATATGTATTTCTGGCCATCATGAAAATACAAGTCTAATGGATCCGGTCTCTATACATATTTATGCCCATACTTTACTTAGATACTCAAAGTCCATAACTTTAATTTTTTATTAAATCACTTTAAACGAGCTTAGCTTTAAGATAATCTTTATACACAATTAATTATATATGTAAGCCCATATAACAAATTAAAACCTAACAATTCATCGACAGGGTCCGTAGAGAGAATAACCTGTAAAGACAATGTAAATTCAATTTCATGAAATAGCAAAAGAAAAAGCTTCAATCTAAACCTTGAAGGAAAGCCACAAGATGAGGTTGTTTTAAGTAGAATGCCAATAGACCAATGTATACCTTGTAATTCATTTTTGTCAATCTCTCGAGGAATCGAAATTTTTCCAATTGTCAATTGACTCGACCTAACGGACAAATTGTTCCGCAAATTTACTCGCTTCGTCAAATGTGGGCTCAACTCATGAGCTGATGGGGAACTATCTCGTAGGTGTGTGGCCAAGCTTGCACGATCTAGCTCGCCTAGTTCATGATCAAATATGGGGTGAGACGACGAGCGATTCGCCCCACTTAAAAACCTTACATACTTATGAGATGTGGGTGAGCCCTTGAGGTTATGGAAGAGTCGACCCTAGAGAGAAGGCTATGAAGTATATGGTGCGATTTGATCTAGGGTCCATAGTAATCAAGTACAAATAATTGCTATACGTAACATCTCTAATGCTAACGTGAATTGTACTAAAAAAGTTGTCACATAAACTAAAATAAATAACGTCTACAAAAGTTCTTTTATAAATATAATATGTTTGGGACTATATCTAGTT
>CAIGRB010117183.1:872-22345 GCA_903798255.1 Fraxinus quadrangulata
TTTTTTTTTTTTTTTTTTTTTTGATAATCCTAACAAATTATATCCCCAAAAAATAGAAAATTTCAACATTTTTCAGGTAAAAAAATATACCAATCAAACACAATTAATTGACAATTCCCAGTAAAACAAATTTTAGGTAATTCAATTCCCCGTAATTCGTTTTCTTTCCATTCAAATTCCATTTTTGAATCAAACGGTATGTTGTACTAGGGAGTGATTATTGGCTTTTGCTATACTGCCAAAGCCCCCATCCATATTTTCACACTGATATCCCATGCTTAAGAGCTCATACGATCATTGTCTTAGTTTTTCATTTTTAATTTAAAATTTTCCTTCTGTCATAGAATATCTTTCTATCTAGTTGGTGTGCCGTATTATTACACATCTTTTTGGTATAAGCTTATTCTTTACACTCGTAATGTTTGCTTGAGTTGTGGTGATTCACACACTTTCTTATGTATGAATTCACTACATATCTCAACCAGGTGATTAAGTCTTTGCTCAACACCAACTTATAAGAAGTTTTTCTCTTTGGATTTGCTCATCCACAAATGGAAAGGGCATACCAATCATAGAGCCTCAGCATTTCAAGGAGCATAGTCAAACAACATGTTGAATATAAAACCTATTACAGTACAACCTCAAGGATCCCTTGCATTTTCTGAAACACACAGACCTTTACGTTACTGCACCTCTATTTATCATTTCACATTAAGCATTTCTGACATCCTTTGTCAAGAATGACCTTGATCAATCTTACTTTGTATGCTGGCAAACTGCCTGGGACCCAAGGCTCATATGCGAAACTTTATTTACTTAGCATATTTAAGGAGGACCGAAGCAAAATTATCAACGACACAGGCTACGAGAAGAGTGGATATCAATAATTGATCCAAATGAACTCATGTTTTGATCAATTAGAGGACCTTGAGATAATGGCCAATCCAGACTGTCTGTATTTGTATCATAGCATTAACACTCCATTACAATTGATCAAACTCACAATTCATGGAATGAGCCATAAACCTGGTCAAGGGCAACGTTGAGACTGACATTTACACGACTAAGGAGACTTTAACTTGTATATCAGTAAGGAAGATACTAAGCCAATATAGTGCAATGCTCTGAAATTATTTGACTACTTTTTACTTAAAAAAATATATTCTCTGTGACTTTGTAGAAGAACTCATCTACAGCTGTTGACAATAATCTGTCGCCTAGTTTCTTTTTTACAGTTTCATTACCATATCGTGATTTTAATTCTTCTACTCATTGTAAATCTGAATTAATCAAAAAATATAAACAACAATAATCTGAAGCTCTCACCAATTCTGGAGTCACCATCCTCATATAAAATACTGCCAGTCTCTTAAATTAGCATTATCAATAATAACAGCCTGAAACACGTACACATATACATGAAAATGTACATATATGATCTCACAAGCCCACAGAGGAGCTGACTTTGATCATGATTACTGACAAGTATTGAGCTCGTGACAATATACCTATTCAACATGGTCAGGACACTACATATGGTGTATCCATAATTGGAAACAAAGAAGCAACGAAAACCAAGTGCAAGATGAGCAATCTCCTTTTCTATTGACCATACCCAAATGACAGTAACATCGTCTCTAATTCATGTCACACATCACTTAGTTCAGTCCCGTAATTGATGTTATACTCTCTTTGAAAGCGGACTTTGAGTCAATCAAAGGTCAGGATAAGCAGTCTTTGTATTACTTATCAACAATATTCCCTCTCTTAAAACAATTAAAAATTCTTTTGATTACCTGTCCCTCTCTTTCCTTCCTTACTGATTAGAGTTAAAATCCAGCTATCAAATCTATAAATGATCTTACTTGATGAATGGATAGATGAATGTCAACAGATCAAAATATTAGAGCCCGAATGATTGCATATTATGAAACTTTTAACTGAATTTGATTATATATGTCATAGGTGAGCAGAGAACAATATAATTTGTTTCATGCATAGTAAATGATAGAACTTACTGTTTGTCCTAACACCCAGACACATACAGCTGTAGCACCATCTTGCCATCCCCCTATGATGAATGTACAAAATTAACAAGTTTGTGGCATTTGACAAAGAGTTAGCCATATAGGCAGTTAAAAATAGACAATTAATAATTTTAAAAAAAAATTAGAAAAATAAAAATCAGAGGATCAAAACCAGTAGAAGGAAATACAAACTTGGAAAACTGGAAGCACTTATTAAATAAGATATTGATACATAATTGATCATGAAGGGTATGGTCCTGAAAATATACAGACGGTGTGGAGAGACTCTAATAATAGAAGAAGAAAACACGACTCAGAGCTGTGACCTAACTATAGTCCCAAAAAGGTAATTTCTCATATCATTTAATACTCAGAGCAGTTCTTATTCTGAATAATTATTAGCCTATTAGGGCCCTTCCACTCCAAACCAAATGCTTCAAGCATCGGTTGTTTAACTTTGTACTCTAGAGAGCAACACTAATGCCACAATGAATTAAAGAATAGGTCTTAAGATAATACAATTATGGTACCACGTAAGACCATCATGGTTCAATATCAATAACATTTTTCACTTCTTAACATTTCAAAATAAAGTAGAAAATTTACAGTAATGTTTTCATGTATAGAAAGCGGTTAAATACTTAAATCTAGATCGCGTCGAACTTGGAAGTCTTCAAGATGAAATGAAATTATTTGAACCATATTGACATCATAGTTTCTATAGCTAGAAAACCATTAGAAGGAAATTTCTAAAACGAATATGAACAATACCTGCAGCACTTTCCTGGAGGAGAACCTTGTCAGTTTTTCGAAATCCTGTAAAGAAAGGCAGGAAGTTCAAATAATTACTTCTTATCACGGAAAATGTTACTTTGAGTGCTCAAACTAATCCTACGGCCTTGAACCTAGATCATAAATACAAACTAGAATAAGGGCATACCTTCAAGTATAGCCTTCTTTGAAGACTTGACATCCAACTGAAAATTTTCATCAAATGCCAAACCGTTAAAAGGGCAGTTACAAAATGAAACATAAAATACAGCAGTTTTCTAGAATAAAAATTCGAGCAATAACTACAACAACTAAATGCTCAGACAAACAGACCAACTCACGTGATAAGCCCGCTGAAAGAACATTAACATGAAGATGCTTCTGAGCGTACTCTGCAGCTAACCGACCTCCATGACCATCATATATCGCAAAATGTGCACATCTAAAAATCCAGAAACATATCAAAATTTGAAAAATAAAATAAAATAAAATAAAAAAGCATACACATGCAATTAGAAGCCCATGAATATTTCAACATCTTAAGAAACTCACAGACAGAGAAATCAAGAAAGAAATCGAAACGTACCACATACCCAAAATCGAGTGCATAAAAAATTAAAATATCACACATGCACAAAAACCCAATAAAGCTGATAATTGAGTAATTCCAAAAGTCAAGTGGCGATCAAATAAATGTGAAGAACTTCACTTCCTAACTCATCTCACACTATTACAAGAATAAAAGTAGTTATATATACATTGTTTACAGTTATAATCAATAAATCACCTAAAAATTAGAAATAGTGATGGGAAAAAAGATAAAAATAAATAGAACCTCAATAAATATGTCAAATATCTAAAGAAACGCAATGGCACAAAATGAATGTAAACAGGAAATAACATACACCTATAAGTCGAGGGTGTAAAGATTTTAAAAATTAGAATACACATGCACAAACAAAAATAGCCGATAAATAAGTAATTCTCAAAGTTGATCAAGGATAAAATACATGTGAAGTACTGCATGACTCATCTTAAAGCTAATTCAAGAACAGCAATTCTATGATTCTATTTGCATTTCCTACAATAATAATCAATACAAATAGTGATACTGATGGAAAAGGGCGAAGGATAGATATTTTACCTCAAATTTCCGGGGAAATCCAAGCTGGCATCGTGGAGCACAACCCAAGCGTCCTCCATGGTGTGACGCGAGCCCTTATCTTCAGCCGCGTCCGCTTCTATTGCGAAAAACGTTTTCTCAATTTTCGAACCATTTGTACTGGATGCTTCACCGTTGGTACTACAGGTCTTCAATTCGTTCTCGGATTTTGATTTTTTGGATGCAGAATTAGAATCGTTGAATTCATTTTCGCGTTTGTTGGTCGAATGATCGGTGTTGAGTGAAGTTGAACTGGGAATTGGTGTAGAAATGGATTCTGTTGTCATGTTGAGTGAGGGATTACAAAAAGAGGTGAGAAAATGGAAGAAAAAGGAAAGTTAAGTCTTTAGGGAAAAGTCAAGCTTCTTGCACGAAGTTTTAAAATGATCGAGAAGATGCTCTAGAAGTTTTCAAAATGTTGGGGTACAATATTTATTGCACGCTATGCTCATGTTTCGCATTTTGAATTAATAAATTGATTTATATTCGGAGAGAAGTTGGACATAGTTGATCCAATCCTTGAAAAAAATACTCATTATTATACACTTCCCTACACCATGTATAAAACAATTTGAAGATGGTAAAACTAGTATAGGGAGATATTGAGATGAATAGGAATTTCATGTGTGAAATTATTGTGTGGATCAACCATCAAAATGAGATTAGGCGAAAATTCCAAGTTAGTAGTCGATTTTCGAGAATAAGTGGTTTAAGGGGCATTGCACTAATCTTGACAAATGAAAAGATAAAACGATTTAATGGAAAAATTTCTCTTCGAAACATTTTTGATTCGGGTAATTAAGCTTGTAAGGATATTTAAAATGTGGTGCCTTATGATCATTTGACTTGAGAATCATCAACTAAAAGCTCGCTATAGGGGTCACTTAGTCGCTTAATGGAGAGAAGTCATGAAAAAAAAAATCAGATACAAAGATTAAGCCCCAAACACTTATTTCGGAAACTTAGACTATTGATAGAAAATTGTTAGCTTAGTTCATTCTTGGAGGACGGAGCAAACAAATATTGGAAAACCCTTGTTCATTGAAATGTTAACTTGTACTGGTCAAATCTATTTGAACTAGAGAAGGCGAAAATTATGAATCAACTAAACTTCAACTTAGGAGCACACCTGGGAAAAAGAGAGTGAAAACTATAAGTTTGGGGGGTGTGTGTATCTCTCGAGTGGAGTAAGGAAATATTAGACTGTTGAGGATTGGAACTTGAATCAATCACGAGCTTGATTTGTGGCATGAGTATATACACACACACGTCGAGTTTTGCATGAAACATGTGGAGATTAATTTGAACTATGTGATATCGAAGCTAATTTTTGTATTAACACAAATCTCAATCCTAAGACACGGCAAGGTATCTCACCCATTTGTTGAGTAAAGCCACTTTTTTTGTTTGAGGACAAACAAATGTTCAACTTTGGGGGATTTGATAAGTGCATTTCGTACACTTATTTAAATTGTCAAAACATGGATATTTGATCTTATTTGGATTGAATGTGGCTAAATTTGTTGTTTATTTATATTTTAGGTTCACATCGATGAATACAAGGAAATTAGAGAAGATGATCAAGAAATGGAGTTAATCGACGCAAATAGAGAAGATGAGGACTAAAATGCAAATAATCAAAACTTAGCTTGGAGCGAGAAACGAAAGTCGAGAGTGCAATGATTCAATTTTATATGAAGGAAAGAGCAACGATTGGATAGAAGTAGAAAAATATGCAAAAAATGGAGCTTGTGGAAAGTTTAGGGGCCAAAACGCAATTGGCCCCAAAGTGAGCCCTAAGGCCAGCGCCCTCATGTGAAGGCGAGGCACGCGTCTCACACCAAGGCAGCCTCGACTGAGGCATCCCAAACACCTAAGGCGCCCACCCTAGGTTACACTAGGCGCGCTCCTCAAGGCAAACCGAGGGGAAAACTTTTCTTTCCTTATTTTGTTTTAGTAATGTTTTAGGGCAATCTTTTAGGTGTAATATAAGAGAAAAATTCGGTGACTTGGTAGGGAAAGCCGTATTTTGAGCAGAAAAGAAAGAAAACTCGCATCGAAGAAGAAGGAATTCACCATTTGGATTCGATTTTGGAAGCTTGAAATGAAGATTTTCAGATTTTCTTCACATTTATATGATTCGGGTGATGGCTTCATTTTATTTTCTATGTATTTCTTATATTAAGATACTAGACTAAGTTTAATTGTATTGGATGGATGCGAGACTTGTTATTTTTAGTTTAATTCTCGCGTTGTGATTCCATAGCTTATTCATATTGTTTTAATACTTGCGCACTATTAGGACAATAAGTTGCTTATTCGTAGTGTTGAAAAACTCACGATATGTAGAACACTGTTTATAGAACACATGAATAATAAGTATTAGGAATAATATTTATGAAGTGTGCGATCGTGTGTAATACTCCTAAATTTTAAAGCATTTTTGTCATATGAATGTTGACTAAGAATAGGATCGTATCGTGATAAATATATGTTTATTATATCTTGGAAAAAATAGTAAATAAATGTGGAATTATCGATCGTCACAACTGCAAGGAATGAATTAATTATTACTAGTTGAGAATTGAAGTTAGAGTCAATTAGTGAAGTCGGAAATCCAATACATTCATCACTTTTAATTTATACAAATATTAATTGCTCACATAGCTATAAAACGTAGTTAGATACAAATCAAACATATTTTATCACAATCACGAATTTACATATATCGAATACACTAGAATTAAGATTTACTTCATATGGGACGATAGTTCTCTCATCACGATTATTACTTGTACAACGAGCTTTTACACTTGCGGGATTATTTCGTGACACTGAGAATATGAGATCTGTGATAATTATGGCATTATTTCATGTGTTGAGAATCTCAAGTATCACAATTGAACTAAACACATGATGGTATATCTGTGAAAAACGTTAGCAAAGAAAGTGACTTTATGATATATCTATGTAAATAATGATATGTAATCATCATATTCTGAAAATGTTTAGAGATATACTTGTTGTTAATGTCAAATCTCTAGAATTGCTTAGAATATGATATTTAGTGTATAATAAGACTGTTGATTGAATTTTGTATGCCCATAGATGAACAAATTTGGGTTCTTGTGTAATCTATCGTTGAGATTACGAGATAATGATTTACATGTACATATAAAGTATGAAAAACTGTTGAGATTGGTTTACTTACACGAACAATCGTCTTAAACACTTTGGAGTATGCTGAGATGATACAAAGTGATTATGTTGTATACATGATCATATTGCCTTGATAAGATATCAAGATGAGATTATAATAAGTAATCGAAATGGATTTTGCTATCTATTAAACATTTTTAGTAATAAGATCAAGTTCTCAATTTGAGATTACCTAAAGGAATGAACATAAGAAGAACTTCAGTTAGGTATCAGAGAATACATAAATTAGGATCTGTCAATGTTTTTATTTATAAAGAATATGACATATGCCCTGAGAAAGGGAAAAAAATTATAGCATGTGTTTCATACCATGCGTGTTTTTACGATCAATATTGAGTAAATGAGTGACTAGATTCCTACTTCCTCATTGTGTGAGACCTTGAGATTTATATAACATCATATATACATTTATGACTTTTGACTGTTTCTTGATATTTTATTTCGACATTTTTACTTTAACATGTTACTAATGACTATGATTGATTCGATTGGATGGGACATGTCTAGAAAAGCAGCTGATTTAAAGTTGAAAGATTCAAGTAGGAAAAGAAAACTATTTTGACCAAAATTTATATTTGTATTCAGACTATTGTGTTTAACCATTTAGGGTATAGAACATAACTGTGAATATAATGATACGATATGGGGTTCAAGTATGTTTCATATTTGAGGGATCGGAAATACTTGAATTAATTTTGAAAAATGAGTTTGAGATATAGCAAGAAGTAATGTTCCTCTAATAGAGCTATTATAGCCCTAATAGGTTTATAGTAATGTGAGTTCTAATATGTATTCGTTGGTCGCACAATCTATTTTTCATATAAATTTTTATGAGATGAACGTTGAAAATGATCTAATGTGTGACTTTCGTTGTCGCTTGTGGTTCGGGTCAAGTCGGTCATGTGCGAGTGAGAGATGTTGAAAATACGGGTCGTGACGAGTTATTAAAGTGAATTAGAGGGAGTAGAATTCGAACCCATAATTTCCATAATTTTGAAATAACTCCCGTCACTTAGAATTGAATGATGAGAGAGAAAAGATGACAATAAAATGTGTGAAATTCGAATGGAAAATCACTCAAAAATAGAAATGTGCCTAGAACCACATATATGGCATGTAAACTTACAAACTTAGGCATTTCGATTGTGGATAATAATTCACTTTCGTTGTGATCAGGATTGGGACCAATGGAGAATAAAAAAAAATGCAAATTTTGGAGCTTGGAAATGCATAGTGATTCAATCACACAAAGATTTTGGAATTCATTCTTTCAAGTAAAGATTCTTAATCCGTAATTCATGTTCAAGTATACTGCGAAATCCTACAATTTGGTATTCTATTAGTTCTTTTGATATTTTTGTGAAAGCATGAAATTTATATAAGATACAAGTATTTGGTTTTGAGCAAGTTGTTGAAGTTGGGTTTATAGCTTTATCTTTACCTTCTAGAGAGGGATCCCAATACTAAGCCCCTATTTGGTATATATAAAAATCATATTTTTATAGTAGATTTTGATAAAATTTGTTGAAATGTGTGTTTAAAAATTCATTAAATATGTGGTTCAGATTAGATATAAAATTTGATTTAAATTAAAATTTGTTTTTATATCTGAACCAAATAATCCATGGAGTGTCACGTCGTAGTGGTCGACCCCAAAAATCTCCCTAGAGGTAACCATATTTGCTCCTCTTTATCAAATATCGACTCCTTTGTTCGAACCCTTGAAGTTGTATTAGTAGTTTACATGCTTGGAAATTATGAGTGTATCTATTCCGGAATGAAATTAAGCTCTCGTTTGGCTCTTATTATTTGAAATTCTAATGGTTGTAATAATGCTTTTTTGAAATATGTATTATTAAAAAAGAAGAAAAAGTTTTGAGGTTACTTGTAATACTATTTTATTGAAAAAAATGTGTGGTTGATAAGAATAGATAAAAAAATGAATTATAATTTTAATGAGGACCAAACATGGCTAAATGCTATCTATAAATAGCATTGAGATTTAGATGTTTTATTAATTGAAGACGGATTTGGTATAGTAGATATTTTATCAATATTATTTCTGGTGGTATCAACTGAAGTTATCCAAAATTATTATATAATGTTACACGAATAACATTCACTCTATGCTTGGTAGCGCCTTGACTATTCAAATAGTCAAATTTGAACTCTTCCAAGCATTTGATTTCCTGCAAGTAAACTAACTCGTTCTTTTCAGAATGTCAAAGAATTTGTTGCTATTGAGGTTTGGTTGTTGGCACTTACTAAAAAAATGAAGTCTGAAATTAACCGTGACATATGTCGGGTTTTCAACCTCCTCTTTTCAAGAATAACTTATGTTAATGTTAATTTCTCTATAATATTTTCATGTATACATCATGTTCGCTAACTAATGATGTTTTTAAATTTGTGAAAAGGAATGCTTCATCGAGTAAATATTAGCTATTTTGTTACTTCCATTGTTAAGTTTAACGTCCTAATCCTCTGTCTGTTTCTGATTCTAGGTAAGTATGGTGGTACATGATGTATTGGCTACAAATCTTGAAATTAGAGTGAATGGAGTTCCTCATTGAATGAACTAACTTAGATTTTTAACACGTTCTATTTTCAAGGTTTACTATCATGACATAATTAGACGACATATTTAGATAGCAATGTAAAAGTAAATGGAATTCTAGTGATAGGATTGAGACGAATTAAAGTTGAATGACAAAATTGAATTTTCCTAAAAGTTATGTAATAACAATAACCCTATATTTTAGATTAAAAATTAATATCATACCGGTTTCAAAGACAAAATAATGAAAACTTAATAAACTTTTGTCAAAAGCTCTAAATTTTTAGTCAATTGAACTACAAGTTTGGGGATAGAACTGTTGAATAAAATGCACATAATAAAGTGAAATAATGGACTATAATAGAAGAATTATATATCTGTTTGTTTCGGATTAAAATAAGATTTTAATCTAAGTCAAAATCAAATAATCAATATTAGAGTGAATAGAGTTCTAATCCTCTGTCCGTTTCTGATTCTAGGTAAGTATGGTGGTACATGATGTATTGGCTACAAATCTTGAAATTAGAGTGAATGGAGTTCCTCATTGATTGAACTAACTTAGATTTTTAATACGTACTTTTTTCAAGGTTTACTATCATGACATAATTAGACGGCATTTTTTGATAGCAATGTAAAAGTAAATGGAATTCTAGTGATAGGATTGAGACGAATTAAAGTTGAATGACAAAATTGAATTTTCCTAAAAGTTATGTAATAACAATAACCCTATATTTTAGATTAAAAATTAATATCATACCGGTTTCAAAGACAAAATAATGAAAACTTAATAAACTTTTGTCAAAAGCTCTAAATTTTTAGTCAATTGAACTACAAGTTTGGGGATAGAACTGTTGAATAAAATGCACATAATAAAGTGAAATAATGGACTATAATAGAAGAATTATATATCTGTTTGTTTCGGATTAAAATAAGATTTTAATCTAAGTCAAAATCAAATAATCAATATTAGAGTGAATAGAGTTCTAATCCTCTGTCCGTTTCTGATTCTAGGTAAGTATGGTGGTACATGATGTATTGGCTACAAATCTTGAAATTAGAGTGAATGGAGTTCCTCATTGAATGAACTAACTTAGATTTTTAATACGTTCTATTTTCAAGGTTTACTATCATGACATAATTAGACGGCATATTTAGATAGCAATGTAAAAGTAAATGGAATTCTAGTGATAGGATTGAGACGAATTAAAGTTGAATGACAAAATTGAATTTTCCTAAAAGTTATGTAATAACAATAACCCTATATTTTAGATTAAAAATTAATATCATACCGGTTTCAAAGACAAAATAATGAAAACTTAATAAACTTTTGTCAAAAGCTCTAAATTTTTAGTCAATTGAACTACAAGTTTGGGGATAGAACTGTTGAATAAAATGCACATAATAAAGTGAAATAATGGACTATAATAGAAGAATTACATATCTGTTTGTTTCGGATTAAAATAAGATTTTAATCTAAGTCAAAATCAAATAATCAATATTAACCACATTTTTCATGGGTCCACAGCTTTTCAACCACACGTTTCAAAAACTTCTATCACAATTTATTATAAATTTAATTTTAATCCCCCACCAAACATTCACTTAATATCAGCCTCAAGAAGCTATATTTCTCCACATCATTGTTTGGACGGTAGGAAATGTGAGAAAGATGCACGAAAAACAGTACAACTTGGTTTCCATGTTAAACTCCATCGACTCACTCTATTCAGGAGAATCTTGCAAGGAAGATAAGATGAAAAATGCAGCTTCAATACTTTCTGGTTTTCTTCCCCTCTTCACCGCTTCAAAGTTTCAGGTCTATGGCAAGCAAAACCGGGCTAAATGATGTAATTCAATGACATGCCATCCAAATATGAACATACACCAGAAAAACGAATCAATTCTTAGCATGCATATTGCACATTTACTGTGCAATAATATCTAACTCGAAAAATGGAAGGAATTAATACATATATAATATCTAATGTACCTGAAGAAGCATGGACGGAGCTGCTAAGGGTTCAGTAGTGAAATGGCTTCGGGTTTTTCGTCCAGTTAATGTGGCAACGGATGGACTGTTAGCTGTTGTAATATCCCAAAACCTTCGTTTTTTGGCAGTGGGTGCTGGAGATAAAAATCGATGAGCTGGGCTCCTCAAGTTACCCTCTGGTGGTTCTTTTGCCTTATAGTTATTCCTTTTCACTCCATTGCCTCTCTTTTCAGCTAGTTCTGCACCCCTTAGTGAAAGATCATGAATAAAATTATCCTTGTGCTTTATCTGCAAAGCATGATCCTTCTTCATTCTCTGAATTTCAGCCTCCAGTGATCTTATAGTCTTCATAAGTTCTTTAACTGTCTGGTTGGCAACCTTTGTCTTTGATACTGGTGAAAAACAATTGCCTACCGATAAAGAAGATCTTAGTTTGTGTGTTTCATTTGGCTGGCCGGCAGATTTAGTGGTTGGTGAAGAGGTTGCTGCAATGGACTTCGCTTGGATGGTTAGTAGCTTCTGTTGCTGTCGAGCCAATTGCATTCGTAATTCTCTGTTCTCTTTCTGTAACTCCAGTAACAGCTTGGCCTGATCTGTTTCAGAATCTGGTATTTGAGTTTCCTCGTTTGCATCACAGGCCTGAAAACGACAATTGATATCAATCCAAGAACATGCCTTGTAAAAGTCACAAGGATTGCACTGAAGTATCTACTTATCGAATTCATACGCCCATCAAAATGAAGCAATGAAAAGGGATGAGAGGCATTTACGAGACAGCATGCTGTTCACAATACTATGAAAAATTACGATATGTATTCCATTTGAAATGATGCCATCTAAAAAGAAAGAAAATCTTTCAGTATGAAACATAAAGTGAAAAATCACGACAGCTAATGAAATTGACTACAACCTTTGTCCGGATCTCTTTGGCTCGATCAGCCCAATAAAGTGTGTTTTGGGTTTCACCAAATGATAGGCTGCTGGGGCTAATATTTGCAATCATTACAGTGTTACAAGCTCCACCGAGCGAGTCCTTTAGCAGTTGAGTGAGCTTGGAATTGCGATATGGTATATGCTTCTTGCCCTCGACAAGTGCATTGATGCAGCTGCTCAGGGCAAGGAGTGACCTGTTGATGTTGGCACCCTCAAGCGATCTAAGTGTTCTCTGATCAGTAGCAATAGCTCTCTCAGAACCAGCAAGATCAACAAGTGAAAGCTTTCCCACTCGATTGACAACATTGCCTGAAGCACCTTTCATTTGGTATTCAACCACAACCTGAATTTACATAACAGAGGATGCATAACACTGGCATAAGAATTAAGGTTATTACATTAGTTTGGGATTGTAATTACCTGCAGAATTGCATGAGATCGGGAAGAAGTTTCATTTACACGAGTTGGTTCTGTTGTTCGGTTTAGGTTCCCTTGTTGAAGCAATGCCATTACCTGTTAATTGTTAGATAATATATCAAACCTGATATTTTATTCTCAGTTCTTAGTTAATTAAAATGGAAACTGAAGATATACTTCTTCAGCGGAGTATGCTCTGTATTGAGTAAGACCCGCTGCCACAATTCCCTGAAATATTTGAAGTAATATTAAGTCAGTTTTATTTTTGTAAGGTGGGAGGAATGAGCCTTACTATTGCACGGGGTGTAAACCATTACGGAGAACAGGATAACACAAAATGGCTAATGCAATTCCTTTTGTAAGTAAAAAAATGTGAATTACGCTGGAGAAATCGGAAAGTTAAGAACTATGAAGTGTTTTCGTATATGGTGAAACACAAACCTGCTTATCTTCCCTAAGAACCAGTGGCCTTCCCGGGGAAAGTAAATCTCTTACAGTTTCATTGTAGACCTCAAGATAGGATAGATGAACTTTGTGGTTTTCATCAAAGCTTCTTTGTTGTATCTTGCTAAAGAGATCCTTAATTGCAAGCACCATTACTCCTGGATTATCCATTGTGCCAAGCATTGTGTATGTTTTCCCAGCTCCTGTTGCGCCATAGCAAAAGACAGAGCCATTTCTTCCCTGCAAAACAGCTTCAACAAGACCTGCTGTTCTGAAAAATTAAATGTTGCAATCAGTGAACATCAACAGAAAAAAATGTGCACAGATACAGAATTTCAGCATCAAATAAGCATCCAATATGATGTATGGAGATGCAACCACTTTTCTCATATGGTATAACTGATAGGACAGGCACAATCCAGCCCTATATCAATTACAGTTTGGACCAAGAAATCCACGCCAAGCACTATTCATTTAGGCCTTCAAAGAATCCCTTACCAAATAGGTCCATCCTCTATTCAAGTGATGCTCAATAGCACCTTCTGTCCTAGTTGATCCTGATTCAACATTAGAAAATATATTGATTTTTTCCCATTAACTACTTCTGTTTGTAAGTACTGCATATTTGTAAATACTGCATATTTGATCCATGTGAGTTGTGTTCCCTATCTCTATAAATGTGAAAGAATTATTCCATTATTCCTTACCAATAACGGTGGAATCAATGGTGCAGAGTCAAAAAGGGATCACCAGGGAAATGGAAACAAGATGTTCAGAAAAATCAGTTTTCTTATCAGGAGTAAAGGGATGGGAGCTCTCTTACTGTTTCACGTCGCAAAAGACAGAATAGCTGATCAAATGAAGATCTAATTCAGTTAATAAATTGAAATTTTAACTTGTTCAGGCCACAAACATAGGATCTAAAATTACCAGCAAAACACTAATAAGATCTCCAACACCATGCTGCAACTTATGAGACCTTGATGCAACTTACTGTTCCTTGCATTCCTAATTTCCTTTTGTTATGTTTCGACCATAATTTTATAACTTGTTTTACGTAGTAGTAGAAAAAAGAACTGTTTTGAACACTGCCGAGTCTCATCACAATAGCAGCACCAAATTTTGAAATATCATAGTTTCCACAGAGACGAAATATTGCACTAGAACTACTAAAGGTGTGCGGGAACCTTGAATTCTTTCAGAATATTACACATCAATGGAAACACCTTTTTTTTTTTTTTTTGTATTTTTTTTTTTTTTATCATAACTACACATGAGTGAACTAAGAGATTAGAAATTGAGAACTAAAATGTAGCACCATGACAACACTATTAAGACATCATCTTTTTTTCTTTTCTCCTTCGTTTTCGCCTACAGTGTTTAAATCTCATGACGATTGGCGAGATCAACTAAAACTAAAGAAACTTTTTTCCAACAAAATATCCACATTGGCAGCTAGATATAAACTATAAAAAGATTATTGTGTTTTTTATGTGACTCACGTTTTGGAATAAACCTCCTGTTGAGTAGTAGAATCCGGGAATGAAGCATCAAAAGTGAAATGCCGGCCACGAAGCCTCTTTAGCCTAAGATAGTCATTTTCATTTGCAAATTCTGTCAAATAAACATCCCTTTTATTGACAATTCTCACACAACATCTTGATCCGGCTTCCCTCTCCTTCTTTGCCACTGGCCTCAGCCTCACAAACACAAGAATCCTACCATTTTCCATCGTTGATTTCACCTCGGTGGTCATTAATTCTCCGACGTCAACCTTTTTACTTCCACAACGCTCACTCACCATTGAGAGCTTCCTGGCCACTTTACTGGACATATTAGCCTTTCTTGGAGACAAAAGTCCCACAATCCGATCACCACCACACGCCACTACAGCGTTCTCCTTCGAGTCCTCTGCCATTGAATGCAATGGCATGATATACGTCCTTCTCTGAGTTGAACTATTCAATGTGCTCTCCCTCATCACATGGCTACTACTGGGTTTCGATTCTTTAGTCCGTTTCTCACCTGTATTTCCAGAACTTAGCAGATCCACACTTGGGTGAGTCGAAAATCTTGGCTCTTTGATAGCTTGTTTCTGCTGTTCATACAAAAGGGTGAGTGCTTTCATCTTCTCTTTGAGTCCATGGTGTGGATTTCTCAGTGGCATATGGCTCTTTTCTTGTTGATCTTTTGGCTCAAGCCTGCTGAAGATCTGCGATCTTGTAGATACGGGCATTCTTGATTCTACTTATTAACCTTATTACTTCCCTGATGAAACAATTGCTGAAACTCGAAAAAATGATTTACCGGTACGGACAAAGAAAAATCAAATTTCTACTCCAACTTGTGAAAACTCAAGTATCTTGATTAAAAACTAAAGAAATGATGGATGATTCTGCAGCAGAAAATCAAGATTGCCGTATATAGGGGTTTTGGGGCGGATTTGGGGGAGAAATCTGAACCGTTGATTTGAGAGAATAATAGATAGCAATAAAGCGGGCCGGAAGTTTTTGAAAAAAGAATTGATAAGAACACTCCATTTATTTTATTAACAAGCTCAATGCGCTGTGGTGCTTTGCCGTTGTGAATTGGATTGATCTGGTAAAGTCAAAAGTCAGAGTGGCAGGGAAGAGTGAGCATTTTCAAATATTTAATCGGTAATTGATGAATGTAACGGTCAAAAAGAGTAGGAAGTCTATAGTTCGTTAAAAATTTCAAAATGTTTGTTAAAGTAATTTTTACTATGGTTGTGGTTATTCAAGTTTTAATTTACACTAATAATTATTTGATTACAAATACACATAAAATCTTGTGTTATTATAAAATTTCAAAGTAGACATAAACGACGTTAATTGATTGATCATGCGAATAAAGGTTGATTGTGTAACTTACGACATAATTGGTGAAGCTCTGCATTTTTGTTGGCAAATTTTTCAAGGTGACATTTTGTGTAACATGACTTACTAGTTAACGTCGTTTGAATCCAGATTGAAACTTAATGATGACATATAGATATTAAGTAAAGATTTCCAATCAAGTGACCATTAGTGAAATTTTAAAAATTTTGAATGATTACCATTTTCAAAAGTAAGTTTTTAACAAATTTCGATAATCATTATTTAAATTAACTCGTTTAAATCATTTCTTCAATCCCTTTTTAATCTTTTGTAACCAAAGTGTTAAAATGAGTAGGGCAGCTTAAAGTTGAAGTCATAAGATGAGGGTCATGCCCCTTGAGCCGACCTTGTCCACTCGGCCATGTCAAGCATCTAATTTTCTATCTTATAATCGTGACGAATCTATATTTTATTCTAAATAGAGATAAATAAAATGGATTAAAATAATTCAATTTCTAATTTAAATTAGGGATATCATAGTGGTATTTTGAACATCTACTATTTTAGTTAAAAATCAAAATCAGTTTCCAAAATTAATAGCATTTGAGTCTCAAAATAAATCGTCGCATTGCATTTCACATCACCAATAGTGTCAAGTCATTAATTATTTCTCGAGAAAATATATGAAAACCCTACATTACATGCAAGCCTTTTTTTTTTTTTTTGAATTGACATTGTATCTGCAAATGTTATTACTTATTATATTAACTTAAGTTTCTGTTGAAATAATTGAGTGTTTTACTCTGTAAAGTCATATTTTTATTTGTCTCGTAATTGTGTATGACTTATGTAGAATGTAGAATGTAGAAATTGATATGCTCCAAAAGAAATTGAATGATGATTAATATAAAATGAAAAATCACATTATCGAAAATAGACTCCCACTTCGTTACTACATACAATTGTTTATTTTCCATATATATTTATTGGATGATAATGTTGAGATTATCTTGGTTTACATACAAACAGTACTAATGCTATAGAGTTATATATTAAGAGCAATTCTGCTAGAATCTATATACTTGTACGAATTCAGGGTCTATTTGAGCCCCATTTTTAGTGTAGAATATATTTTAAAATTGTAAATTGATGGAGAATATGTAGTTAAAAATGAAGAATTTTTTTTTTGAATTGCATAAAATATTATTTTATTGAAAAATGTATTGTTGAAAATAAGAGAAAAAAAATATATTTTAAAAAACTGAGAATCAAACAAGGTTTTTTAGTATATACTAGGACTCCAACGAAGAGTTGTTTAAACATCTTTTGATCTCTTAACATATAAGAATAAAATAATTCCACAAAAAGATTTGATATTTTAGTGAAACCACAAGCTTGACCACCTACAATAGCACAAAACCAAAAAATTCAAAATATCTTTCATATTCCAATGTGATAAAAGTACATTTTGTTGCAAATTAAATACTAACCGGTAAATTTGGGAAAATTACGACCACCAACCATTTCACTTTTATACAGACTTGACTCAAATCTTTAATTTGTGGCACCCATAGCACCAAACCTTTAAAAAACTCGCACTCGGAGTCCAATTTAACAGAAACTGTCAGTTTGACTGTTAATTGACTAGAGAATTGACCTTGACTATAATTTTGACTAATTTTAAAAGGATAAAATGATAATTTTATATTTTCTACAATTAAATAATTAAAATAAAATACACAAACCACACATACCCACCCCACCTAATCCCGAATCCAAAACCAAAAACTAAGCCCTGTTTGAAACCCATTTTTTTCCCATTCTTCATTTCAACCACACATTCTATCAATAAAATAATATTACATATAAACTTAAAAATTCTCATTACTTTTTAACCACACAATCTTCCATCAATCACTATTCCAATTTTTTTTATACTCAAAATGGGTGTCAAACAGGGGCTAAAACTAAAACCCTACCCAACTTCCCGGTCACAACCATCGACTCCCAACCCCTTACCCCAAAATCACCGATGACTATCGTCGACGCCGTCGTCACTTCCACCCCTATGTCGGTGCCACCACTATCATAAGACCTCCTCCCAAACCCGTATTCTACAATTACATGCTTTCTCTATACCATCTCGAAATTGGTTTTTCAACATGATTTCTCAACTTCCTGGCCACAACCATCAACTCCCAACCCCTTACCCCAAAATCACCGATGACTACCATCGACGCCGTCGTCACTTCCACCCCCACGTCGGTGCCACCACTATCATAAGACCTCCTTCTAAACCCGTATTCTACAATTACATGCTTTCTCTATACCGTCTCGAAATTGGTTTTTCAACAAATAGTCTAACCAAATGTTTCACCATTAATATTCTACTTCTTCGTCTTTTGTTTCCTCCACTTGTGCAATTTCTTTCTAAAAATTGAGGTAGTAGCCCAAAAACCCCTCCCAAAACCCTCCACTTGTGCCATTCCAACGTGCCCTTCTCTTTCTTTTCTTCAATAGGTGGTTGTGTTAGTGGGTTTTTAATGTGGGATTGTGGTGGTGGTGTTAGTGGTTCTTGATGTGATTGAGGCTATGGCGATGGTGTTTCAATCTTTTACTTCGTGGATGGTGACTGATGGTTAAGATCAGGTGGAGATGGCGGTGGGATCTGATGGGTGAGATTTAGTAGAGGTGCAGACAAGCGAAATAGAAGGCAGAACCTGGATGGATGGTTTTTCAATCTAGCCCATGTTTGACATTCATTCTCTTTCTCATTTTTTTTTTCTCTTTCTTCATTTTAACTACACATTTTATCAATAAAATAATATTACACATGAACCTAAAAATTCTTCTTACTTTTTAACTACACATTCCTCCCATCAATCACTATTCTAAAATTTATTTTTCTCCAAAATGGATGTCAAACACACCTCTAGTGTTTTAATGGATTATTATATGGATAAATCCCCAAGTACAGGGATAGTTTCACAGGTGGTTTACCACCCCCTCACAAGTGTGGGCCCACGCATCTATAGAAAATGGAAAAAAATGCACCCACCCCCTGCATGTGAGTAGCCTGTGAAACTACCCACCCACCACTCCTGTGAAAATGCCACCCTTATTATACAAGGACAGTGGTAGTCGAGGCAGTTGTAGTCGGTAAGGTTGGTGGCTATGGCCAAGAAGTTGGGTGGGTTCTTGTTTTTGGTTTTGGGTGGGGTGGGTATATGTGGTTTGAGTTTTTTATTTTAATTATTTTATTATAAAAAATGTAAAGTTACCATTTTATCCTTTCAAGATTAATTAAAATTATGATCAATGTCAATTTTCTAGTCAACTAACGGTCAAACTAATAATTTCTGTTAAATTGGACTTCGTGTGCGAGTTTTTTTTAAAGGTTTGGTACTATGGATGTCACAAATTAAATGTTTGGATCAAGTATGTATAAAAGTGAAAGTTTTGTATCGTGATTGCAATTTTTCCTAATTATTATAGCCATACAACTCTAATTATAACTATTGTACCCATATAACCCTAATTTTACCCATTAATATAGGACTTTGGTTCTCAATGAAATAAACGCAAATATATTAACTCTCTATTTCCTTCTACTTTCTCTTTAATTTATAACATTTATTAGTTCAATTGTTCTTTTTTATAAGATGGCATTAAATATCATCATTTTTTCATTCAAGATTTGTAAGCAGCATACTTGAAGTTTTCTAAATATATCAATTATGAACTCCCCTCAAGATTAGTGAATTCATCGATGTTTTTATAGATTTGTCGGACCTAAAAAATCAAAAAAGTTTAAAATTTTACAAATAATTTAATATATTGTAAGATTTGATGTATATTGGATCAATAAAGTTTTTCTTTAAATTTGTTAAATCTTTTGATTTAACTATTGCTTATGAAGAAGCATAAATTATTAAATCAATATTCTTTATTAATATGTTTTTGTTATTTTTCACAATTTAATACAAGTTAATAATCAAAATATTTTATTGTTGCTTCTAAATAGCAGAACTTTAGTATTACATATATATGAAAGTATTATTTTATTTCTTTCGAAGAAGCATAATTTTTATATACCAATATTTTTAAAAATATATCATTATTTCATAACATTTTTATTTCAAAATAATATTGTTTATTGCATTTTAAGAAGATAATTTAACATAAATCAATATTATAGAATAATATTTAGACCCAAAGTACGATTTTATAAAAATTAATATTTCTGAAAAATATTGTGTTATTTCTCTGAAGAGTATAAGTTTCGATTCTCAATAAATATTATGTTGTGCTTCCAAGTAGCATAAATCTTGAAAAAATATCTTATGATTTTATCGCATAAAGATATAGTGCCCTTGTTTGGTGGGGGATTAAAATCAATACTTTAACCTAAATAAAAGTCAATAATTAATTTCAAACACATATTTCATGGGATCTACAAGCTTTCAATCATACATTTCATTAACGTTTATCAAAATTTACTAAATGTCTAATTTTAAATGATATCCTAAAATGAAAGTGTCCATCACTAACTGCTGTGACTTCTATGGACAATGAGTTAGAGGATACAACGATCAATCCAACTACTTGTACAACAATTATGAATGATTTCAAAACTCTCAAGTATACTTCTGAAAGTATACATACATATATATATATATATACACGAGAATGAAAAATTATAGAATATGAAAAAGATAATGATCATTGTCTCGTGATAGCACGATATCCTAAAATGAAATTGTCTGCCGTTAACTGCTTCAATCTCGGTTGACAATCAATCACCAGTTCCAAAATATAACAATTTAACAAACTATCTTAAAGTAAAATTGTCTGCCGTTAACTGCCGCGACATCTATGCAATCAATCCTAGGATACAATAATCTAACAAACAACTTGAGCAATAATCATGAATGGTTCCAAAACTCTCAAATGTACTCCAGAAAATGTATATAAATACAAAACACAAGTATGGGAAATTACAAAATATGCAAATGATAAATTTGTTTTTTATGATAATTTTTTCAAAATCAGATCGTTGTTTCGTGACAGTACGATGTCCTAAAGTGAAATTGTCTATCACACCTCATTATATATA
>CAIGRB010117194.1:0-13192 GCA_903798255.1 Fraxinus quadrangulata
CTTACCCACACGAGCTCGTGGCTCGTTCACGACGAGCGGAGTTGAAGCTCGACTCGTGGAATTTTAGGCGAGCTCAACTCGTGCCTCGAGCTTGCCGCTCTTGGGTACTCGACGAGTCGAGCTAAAGCTCGTCGGCTTGTCTTTTATTATTATTATCATTATTATTATTTACATTATACCAAACCTAAAAAATAAATATATACATATTTTCTAAATATTTTTTAAAATATGTATTTTTCAAAATATTTTTATTTAAAAAAAAAAAAAAGATAAACACTCATCTATCCGGGTTTGGGACCGACTACTTCAATTTCGCGTAGACGGAGTTAAAAATTGTACACGAATAACTCGTTACGTGTACAATTTTGTAAAAAAATTATAAATGTATTACAATTAAATTTTGTGATGAATATGGTTAAATTAAATATCACTTACTTGACTACATACAATTTCGACATATTTATCTTGCAGTCGATAATGAGCTTCTTCCCAGTCATTCACGCATATTAATGCTTCCAAAATATCTTCTTTTAGTCGACTCCTGACCTCATAGAGAACCCTCTTCCATGCACTAAAAGTAGACTCCGAAACTACAGTGCTAACCGGAGGTGTTAGTAAATCTTTTGCCATTGTCGAAACTACTGGCCATCGGCGTTCATACCTTCACCAGAAATCAATTACTTTTTCTGAATTTTTCCGAATTATATTGTTACTAGGCATATTATGATTAAAGTAATCAATTAATTCATCGGCAACACATTGGACTATTACTCGATATTTGAGTACATACAAGTGGAAGACAAATTACTACTATTAGAGGAACCACATGCATATGCAGTTGAATCATATCTTTATGAGTTCATGTCTTTGAATAAATTTAAAACTTCATCGTTGTCATCTTCTATATTAGTGGGAGGAGTTGTTGTAGAGCAGGAATGTACACGACTAATATGTTCCCATTCATGAAGCGTATACTTTATACATTTCATATAAATGTTATTCCAAATTCTTATAAGTAATATGTACGTTAAAAGTTGAAATATTTGAAATTTAATCAATAACAAATTTAGCACTCGATAAATTATATTGGGGGTCCATGATGCATACTAACAAAAATAACATGGGCAAGTCTTCTCAATATTTTCTAAATTTTAATTCTACGAAAAATATAACTGAACTAAAATCGGGGTCATTTTTAAATCTATGAAGAGCCCTAACAATTATATACTGATGTCAAGGACCAAACAACCAGTAGGATAATAAACATCAGATAAAATATTTGTAGAATCATAAAAACTTTTCAATTTTTTTTAATTTTTAAAACTAAATGTCAATCGTGCTCATTTAAAATAGTATCGTCGTCGTCTCTCATATGCATACTGTTAAAAAATTCAGTAATGAAAATGTTCGAAACCTTCACATGATTTTAATAATAGTATGTGAAATTTCATCTATGGCATACGTCACTAATAAAGGTTTTTGTATGCGACACCCCAGTTTCGCCACAAAATTCCTCAAATGCTTGTTTTCTACTAGGTGTAATCGTGATATAGACTAGTGTATTCCTAATTTGTTGAATTTCNAAACTAAATGTCAATCGTGCTCATTTAAAATAGTATCGTCGTCGTCTCTCATATGCATACTGTTAAAAAATTCAGTAATGAAAATGTTCGAAACCTTCACATGATTTTAATAATAGTATGTGAAATTTCATCTATGGCATACGTCACTAATAAAGGTTTTTGTATGCGACACCCCAGTTTCGCCACAAAATTCCTCAAATGCTTGTTTTCTACTAGGTGTAATCGTGATATAGACTAGTGTATTCCTAATTTGTTGAATTTCATTCTTAACATATTTTAAACCGTCTTGTACTATTAAATTAAAAATATAGCAAATACATCGAATATGAAATAAATAAACACCGAAATAGGGTTGAGGCATCCTATATAATTTATCGATAACAAACTAATTTACACTAGCATTGTCGAACGTAAAAGAACAAATTTTACTCTCGCATTTTATTCTTTAATAATGTTAATAATAGCATTAAATATATTGTTAGCATTGTGCGAGAACTCAATAATTTTAAAAGCAATAATTTTTTATGCAAGACCCAAAGTGGGTCTATATAATGTGTAGTTGTAACTATATAACATCTTTTATTAATATATTCCCACATATTCGAAGTTAAAGATATCACACCCCTATATTTTTCTAAATCCATAATTAATAGTTTCTTTGAATTAAGAAAATATTCAATTGTATCAGAACGAAGAGTATTTCAACTTACCTCAACGTAACTCGGTTGAAGATATTGTTTGACGTAGAAAACAAAATGTTGGTTGTCTGCTATTGCTAATGGTAACTCCGTCGCGGCAATGAGTTTTACCATTCCCGTTCGAGCTTTCTCCACCAAATACATCCACGTAGAAAGTAGCGTAGTAGTAGCACTGGCGCTTGGACTACCAAACTGTAGTTACGTTTGACCAGCTGGAAGAAGCCCTTGTTTGGCCGCATATATTTTGTAGTGATGGTTGAGGTGGGTAGTTCCAATGCCTTTTTGTGGCGCCAATCATTGTTAATAGTATTTACATACTACTTTGATTTCTGGAACTCTATCGATCACATGATCAGTTTGAACCAATTTAAAATGGTCCGAACATTTTGCCTGCTTCTTTCCTCTTGTATCGGGAATATCTAATGCAAATTCTTCGTCTTGTTCTAAATCAATTAGATGACTAGTATCGATATCAACGTCATCAAAATCAATTGGATGACTACCTTCATGAATGTCGAAATCTTGAATATTTTCTGGAATGGATATTTCATTTACACTGACGAATTCATTCTCAAATTGACTTTGGGCAAGTGTTTGCTTTCGACATCGAACAAATTTTCAACAAATAAGCGTCGATCAATTTGTGATTGGAAATTTGTAATGAAATAATTGATATTGAATAATTAAAATTGAATGTTGAAGTAGAGCTGAGAAGTGAATGTAGATTATGTAATTGTGTAGAAAATCGATTAAAAATAAAATGTAGAAGAGTACAAACTATAGAATGATTTTGAAATGTAGAGAGTATAGTAGATGAGAAGTGAATGTAGATTATGTAATAGTGTAGAAAATCGATTAAAAATAAAATGTAGAAGAGTACAAACTATAGAATGATATTGAAATGTAGAGAGTATAGTAGAGAATGAGAGATTAATAGTAATAAGTTTGATGAAAAAAATGGATGAATGAATGGGTAAATTTAATTTTTAATTTTTTTGCGAGCCACGAGTCAATACACGTAGGCTCGCCTTCAACAAGCCCACGAGCCAGGCTCGTGGGCCTCTCGTCGAGCAGCTCGTCTATATGACGAGCCGAGCGACCTGCTCGGCTCGTGCTCGGGCTTGTCTTTTGGAAGAGCCGAGCGACCAAGTCGACGAGCCGCTCCGCTGGTAGATCAAAGCTAGATATCATTGCTGTTTATGGTTTGAACGTCGTGAAATTCGGATAGAAAGTACAAAATAGCGAAACACATTGTCTTCAGATCCATGCTAGTTAAGATCAAGTTCCAACAGCTCATTTAAGAAATCGCTATATGAACGACGACTTGATCGGTGAGATTTTTTCTTTTCCCTGTTGGATTTAGGTTGATTTTCAAGAATTTATTCTTAAAAGTTGTTGTAGTTGTGTATTATTTTTGGTAGATTCCATCTTATTATATGACAATAGTATTTGGTATCAAGACTCGTGTTCTTGATATTGGTTGTGCCACTAGTATTAACTAGAGAGAACTTTGTAGAATTTCGTCTTTAATAGTTGTAGTGTTATTTCTGGAGAATATTGTATTCTTGATGTTAAAGTTGCAAGCCTCTAGCATTGACTAGTGAGAAAATTATATTGTATTTCTACTATTGTTATAGTGGAGATATGATTGATGAGAAGCGTTTACTAGCCTAGCCACGCATGGAAGGGCAGGATCCTAGCATAACGTGCCCTCCTAAGCAAAATGATATCCTTTGTTTGGTAATGATTAAAATATAGATTTTAATTTAAAGTACAAATTAACAATTAATTTTAAGGGTCCATAATTTTTCAATCACAAATTTCTTCAACTTTTATCAAAATATACAAAAAAAATCTGATTATAATCCTTACCAAACAGGGTCATAAAATGAAATGACACGAAGGTGGATACACTCTTGCACCCTCCTCATCTCTTTCATCGGGTAGGGGCCTGGCTTGTATAAGTTCTATGTAGTTTGGTGGGAAGGTATATGGTTTCTACTTTTTAGTGGAAAGTTGGGTGCAAGGGCACAACTTAGGGTAGTTCAATCCGCAATAAAGCCAATTTACACAAATGGAGTATCCATTGCCACTGAAGTTGACTTGTGCTCGATTTGCATTTTGTTAGCTTGTTTAGTACGGTAGACTACACATTAAGAAAACCACAATGACAGGTTAATCTTATTTATTACTAAACATAATTTCCAGTTTATTTAGTCCAATAACAAAATGACAATACAAGGAAAAACTTATCTAAACATCGACTACAATGTCAATGAAAGCTACTGAAGAATATTGTAATCTCAATTTACATGATAAAAAAGTGGCATATTATACAATAATAAGATATCAGGACAAAGACAAAACGGGCAAAAGGAATCTAAATCAATATCGTTGTCATGCCAAAGATTAATATTGTCATAAATTAATGTTGATTAGATTTTCCTACCCAAATCAATTCTCTAAGTCGAAAAATTCTGCAAAAGTTTACCTCTGATAGATGCCTTTTCTTGATTCTAGGTGAAACAACCACATCCAGACAAGGATCAGCTAAGGAGTTTGTGCGAATATCTTTGATCTGAGAGTGTGTTTATGTTTAGATAATTTAAAAAGTTACTTTTTTTAAAAAAGTAATTAACTTATTCAACCTCTTAACAAAGTGGGTTGAACCAAATGAGCAGATTTGCTCAAGGTAACTAGCCTCTTTCAGACGGTGGCTAGTTACTGCATTTGTGAAGATTTGAGCAGCATGGATAGAAATTTGTGTAGCAATAATTGCTCCCCCATCTTTCTACACCGGGTCCACATCTGCACTTAGGGCAGGAGCTGATAGCTTTGTTCCTACATCTCGAGACCTTCGTTATCCAATGATGCTTTGGATATATACATGACGATATTAACTAATGAGGGATTAGATTTACCGGAGTCAGGTCACGGACTAACTTTTGACAAACTTCGAAGGTGATTATGAGAGTGGACAAACTTTTGAGAACTTTGACGAGGTAGATAACCTTGAGCCAACAACATATTACGCGATGACGAGAAGTATGACAAGTACACACGAAAAATAGATCTTGCTCTTCTACTCTTTAGCTCTCATGTTTATTAATTTTTGGGTGCAATAAGCAGATTTTCTCAAGCACTCATATCAGATGTGACAGATTTTGAGTCTAATACACTTTTCAAATCCTCCATTTTGATTGAATTAATAATCTTCAAATATGGATTATACGTGCAAACGTCACATTCTTGCGATTACCGTCAATTATAACTAAAATATTAAGATTTGTGGGGGGTGGTGGAACCCACCATTTTCATATCATAATCATTCAACAACGACATAGCCCAACAACGCACATTAAAAACACTTTAGAAACTCCTTTTATATTCCAACTTTCATGAATTTACACACCTGAAAACACTACCACAACTGTGTTCTCTTCTCTTCCTCTCTACAATGGAGTTTTTAGCTGCAATTTTTCAGCAGTTTGCAGAGATACTACTGCCCTTAATAAAGGCATCTATGATATCAGTGACATGCACTGTACTGGCCTTATTGGCTGGATTTCTGGGGTACTTTTATGGACCTTATTGGGGTGTAAGAAAAGTGCCTGGTCCTCCAGCAATTCCCTTCCTAGGACACTTGCCCTTGCTTGCAAAATATGGCCCTGATGTATTCTCCATTCTTGCTAAGAGATATGGTCCTATTTTCAGGTTTGTTCTTTGCGCTTCAGCATGTTTGGCTAATTCTAAGATATAAGTGAAATTACTTAACTAATGTCTAAGCTTATTTATAAGTAACTTTTTTTTTTCAAAAATGTTTGCCTTCCCTTTAGAAGTTATCTCTTTTAGGCTTGGACAATCATGCTCAAAAATTTTCTTTTGGGTGGAGTGGGTCCATCTATAAGAGGATCGAGAATGTTGGTTAATGAAACAGAAGTTGCAGGTGCTGGGAAATATAAGAGGTTATTGGTGGAGAGAAAATGAAATAAGGCTTCTCCACGAATCAACTCGAGGGTCTTAAGTAAGAAAGATAGTGGTGCGAATGTCTTTTTTTAATTACAAAATTTATATTATCGTGCAAAAACACGTCTTTTAAATGAACAAACTTTACAAGAAAGTTGAGAACTCTTTAGAAAAGTTTCCCATAAAATAACTTGTTCAAATTGAAGAATAATGGGTATAAAATTTGTTTGATTTCTGGCTAAGGTTGTGTTGTCACTGTTGTGGACTTGTGCTAGTCCAATCCATTAAAAAATATATGTTTCAAAGTGGAACTCTTGACAGAGCTCAAATATATACTTTCAAGAAACAAATTGCGTCCACTCTTCAACTGATGCAGTAACATGCCTTTGTCGATAAAAATCTTAATTTCGTGGATCTGGGGGAGGTTCGTACCGATTGATTCTTGAAGAATAAGTCGAAGAGTCGTGGTTAGGGGTTCATCGATTATGTTTTAACAAGAGAACATACAATGTCAGTTAGCTTTGTTACTACTAAATTCTGCTCACCAGTTCTGAAACTAGGTTGCTAATTAAATTAGATTTATGTGTGACAGGATTTATTTTCAAACAGTGTTATGTGCCATCAACTAGACTGCTAATTATATTGAAACTTGACTGATATTGTTTTTCAAAACAGATTTCACATGGGAAGACAACCACTAGTGATTGTAGCAGATCCAGAGCTTTGCAGAGAAGTTGGTATCAAAAAATTCAAAGACATTCCCAATAGAAGCATTCCTTCTCCCATCGCAGCGTCCCCTCTTCATCAAAAAGGCCTATTCTTCACCAGGTATTGTCGAGCGAATGATCTTAGTACACCGTCTTTTGTCAATCGTGCACAGTGAATGCCAACGAAAAGAAGTTCATCATTATTCACCGAGTCTTGTACAAATTTGAAGCCTACATTTGAAAAAGATGTATGTCAACCTTTTATGTGGGACTTGGTGGATAAGAAAGAAATGTATGTAATAAGAACCTATGGCGGAAAATGGACGTAACTCTCATGTTGATGGTGATCTACTATATATCTGTACATTCTGATTTTGTTTGTTTGTTTTCCTCTCAAAGTTAGAGGTGAAGATTTAATCTGTAACTTTTGCAGGGATTCGAGATGGTCAACCATGCGAAACACGATTTTATCCGTCTA
The DNA here is from genome assembly GCA_903798255.1 of Fraxinus quadrangulata. Classification (NCBI taxonomy): domain Eukaryota; kingdom Viridiplantae; phylum Streptophyta; class Magnoliopsida; order Lamiales; family Oleaceae; genus Fraxinus; species Fraxinus quadrangulata. Next base: position 7,433 of record CAIGRB010117194.1, read on the forward strand.
CCAGCCATCTCACCTTGCAAAGTTGGTGCCGACGATGCAAGAGGTCATCGAGTCAGCAACCGACAATCTAGACGATAAACAAGATTTCACTCTTTCTGACCTCTCCCTCAAATTAGCCACAGATGTAATTGGACAAGCTGCTTTTGGAGTGAATTTTGGCCTGTCAAATTCTGTAAACAAAATGAACAATCAACATGATGACAATGAAGTCCAACAATTCATCAACCAACACATTTACTCCACAACTCAACTTAAGATGGACTTATCAGGCTCCTTTTCGATCATATTAGGCCTGCTCGTTCCTATCATTCAAGAGCCATTTCGCCAGATTCTTAGGAGAATACCAGGCACTATGGACTGGAAAGTAGATAGAACAAACAAAAACTTGAGTAGCCGGCTCGATGGGATAGTCGAGAGGAGAATGAAAGAAAAGGATGGCGGCTCAAAGGATTTTCTGTCACATATACTGAGTGCCAGAGAGTCAAATACACTTTCCAAGAACATCTTCACATCGGATTATGTTAGTGCAGTAACATACGAGCATTTGTTGGCTGGATCAGCAACAACTTCGTTTACGTTGTCTTCTATAATTTATCTTGTTGCGGGGCATCCCGAAGTTGAGAAGAAGTTGCTCGAAGAGATTGATACTTTCGGTCCCCATGATCAAATGCCTACCCCCCCTGATCTTCAATCCAAGTTTCCATATCTTAATCAGGTAGTCCTCAGTTCAACACAATTCATTACTTGAGACTGCGCCAACTTAGTTAAAATGAGAGGATATAACAATTTTGATTTGATGGTGAATTTTGTGATCGATATTACTTGAAACTGCAGTCATCTTGAAAATAGACGAATTCTCATTGCAGTCGTAATTTTTGAGTGCAGGTGATAAAAGAAGCAATGAGATTCTACACAGTTTCTCCATTAGTTGCGAGGGAAACATCGACTCAAGTAAATATTGGAGGCTACAACCTCCCAAAGGTGCATATAATGTTAAATTTAATATAATTTTTCTTCTTTATTTTGGACAGGGAATCTAATAAAAATAATTATATTTGAATGAGCAGGGCACATGGGTGTGGTTGGCCCTTGGAGTCCTAGCTAAAGATCCTAAGAACTTCCCCGAACCGGAGAAGTTCAAACCAGAGAGGTTTGATCCCAATTGTGAAGAGGAAAAACGAAGACATCCTTACGCTAATATTCCGTTTGGAATAGGGCCTCGTGCATGCATTGGACAAAAATTCTCCTTGCAAGAAATTAAACTTTCACTCATTCATCTATACAGAAAGTATGTATTCCGACATTCTCCACAGATGAAAACTCCTTTGCAACTCGAATATGGCATAGTTCTTAATTTCAAACACAGTGTAAAGGTTCGAGCCATCAAACGTTCGTGTAAGTCATGAAAGATAAATGTTCGAATTCATGTTCTCGTGCAAATGATACAAATGGAAGCAAAATTTTTATAATTCTACTATACTTCGAGAGCATTTGGAGCTGACAGCATTTTTGGCTAAGCTTAAAAGGCAATTAAAATTTACTTTTTTGAAAAGTGCGTCTCTATATACTTTTCAAAAGTATTCAGTACTATTTGGTTACAGTTTTTCACTTGATAACAATCTGTTCTTTGTTAAATATTTGCAAGAACCTGGATAAAAAGAAGCTCAAATGCATTTAATTGGTTCCAAAATCATAAAGTTTTTATATCTAAACATTTTACATAATGCAGAATTCAAAAATCACATCTCAAGAACCTCGTTAAAACTATTTGTTTACAGTTTTCACATGTAAACAAGAAGCTGTTGAAGACTAGCAATAAATATTACTTTCGCATCTTACTGAAATGAGCAAATCTCAATATCCCTCAAACTTTCTTGATAATTAGAACCGGCATTGCTTTTTGGATCCTCATTTGTGACAACTATCGAATTCTTGAGAAACTGAAACTCATCCTGGATTTTCTTTGAATTCTATGATTTCTCTGCTTGGCCTTGGTAGCTTCTGTCATGTTCATATAACTTGGCCTTACATTGTTGCTCTCTTCTGTTCTATCTGATGCGAACATGGTGTTCCCAGAAACTGGAGTTCTAGATGTGAAAATTGAAGACGAAGCCGAGTTTTCATCATATCTGAAAACAAAGCTCGGCCTTGAAGATGAGTGAGTAGTTTGTCCAACTTGTGGAGGCTTTACTGATATTCGCATTGTGACATTGTTCTTTCTGACTCTCACTGAACTATGTTCAGATAACCTCGAGAGACTGCCCTTGGTAGAATCTACGCAGGACTTAGATAGAGGAGTTGTTTCCAAATGGCCAGTCTGAGATTGTTCCATCAATCTGTTTTCCCAAGGCTTTGCCGCCATCCAACGTTCTAGCCAACTCCATCTCCAGCTGTTCTTGTTAAAATCGTAACTTTTAAGAGAGGGAATAGAAGCATTTGTATGGGAATGTATAGTTTGACTCGACTTCCACTGCAAGAACAATTAAGAGAATAATCATATTTGTTGAAAGTGAGAGGTAATACACAGTTCTAAGTAACTACGCATAATTGGACAGTGTAATAAACAAGATTTTGATGTCTTTTTCATTTTTAATATTTTACTTTTGCCTTCTCAAACCTGACCTTTTGAGCAAGAGAATATGCAAATGCCCTCTCTCTCTTAGCAGCTCCTGCTTGCCTCATCTGTATCTTTATCTTAACCTCTTCCAGTGTTCCTCTACTGTCGCACCACCCTCCTGAAAAATCAAACGAGAATGAAGTGTGTCCTTGGTTAATGTGAAAATTTGTCAAAATTATGACAAAGACTGTTGCTGTGGATGTGGACACACTATGATGAGCACATGCCAACACAAGATTTATAAAAAAAGTCGGATATGGATAAGTTAACTTATAATTTTTTAAAGATAGACAAATGCATATTGTATCTTTATTTAAAAAAAAAGTAGGACACAGAACGTGTCATGTTGGACATGTGTCCTGGAGTGTTCAAAGAGTACCTGTGTCCAGCATGTCGATGCCACCTCAGTAGGAGTGTCTACGCTTCATAGGAAACAGTTCTCTTAAGAGCCAAGACATACTACCTCAGCTCGTTTCAAGAGATCAGTCTTGCTGTGGCATTCATCAAGCATCTGTTGCACAGCCTGTCCCTCTATGGACATACGTACACGACGAGCTCTCACCCAAGCCTGTACCCGAACCAAAGCTTGCATGCACCTAAGAGTAATGGCAGCCTGCTTCCGGACCTGCCGGCCTCGAACTATAGCTTGAAGTCTCACCAATCCTTTCAACGCCCTTGAAGCTCTTCTTGCCTAATATCATTATTCAGCAACAAATGAGGAACTAATTATGCAGGTCAAGATTAACACCTTAATCGGAGAACAAATACATGCTTATGAAATACAATTGTTAAGCAGGTGAATTTAATAGTTAACAAGTAAGTTTTCTAGTTTGACATATCCTGTATACTTCTTAAAACGTTCAAATGAAGCTTCAGGTACCATAAATTGAAGCACAAAGGCCTGTGCAATGAAAAGAAAGAACCATCATTTGAATCACCTCTTGTGAAATATTTGGGCTACAAAGGCCAAGCGGTCGAGGAAATTGTCCAAGGAGGACCAAGTTGGAGATAGAACACGAAAAAAGACATTTCATAAGATTTACAAAAGCAGTCTCAGTTTTTGTCAAAATCCTAATATACTCTTATCTTCTTCTCCTTCCTCGCCCTTTCCTCCACCTCAGTCCCCTTCCCGCCTCCTTTCACCATTTTGAGTAATATCATATTGTCGCCTCCCATGACATTTCAGTACACAAGATCCTTCTCCCAATTCTTTTTTGTTAATTGGCTAATTCCATGTATTTTACCATTTACAATCAGACAAACTATAAAACATTTGCCTTCTAAAGTCATTCTCTTCCTTTAATTTTGTGACGAGATGTGAAATCAAGCCAACACTGTCGCCCAGAAAAACACAAACATTAATGCCACATTTGATATTAAGGACAAAAAAGGAACTAAAATCTTGTTTATTATACAGTCTATCCAATAATGTGTATAAAACATGCACTAACAGATCAAAAATTTAAATAGCGACTTCTATCAGCAACCGAAAAACAAAACAGAGAAATGGAAAATCCCTAAAAAGACTTACTAAGAATCCACGAAATGCAGTTTGGATCCTAATGGCAGCCCAATTTCTTTTGAATCCTCTAAATGAGGACCCACCTTTATCACCTGATGAACTCCTCCATAGCCTCCATTTCTTGTTCTTTCCTCTCATTTTGTCCTTAAGGAAAAAAAAAAAGCTGATTTATGTAATAAAGATCTTAAAGTTCACCATTAATGTGCAATAAACATGAATTTAAGAACAAAAGGTTAAGAAAAAAATGTAACAGAAAACAACAAATGATAGAGTTTTTGAGCCTTACGTGGTCGTCTATATCAGGTTTTCTGAGTCCTATCACAGCTTTAACCCATTTTCCTGAAGCACCCATTTGAGATAAGCTCTTGATATACAAATCCCAATTCTTAATTTTCAAGAATAAACATGACTTTAGAGAGAGAGGTGATTTTAGAGTAAAAACAAGAAATTGACTGCCAAGAAAATGACTCAAGTAAAAAAGAAAGTATTAATGAAACTAACTAGTACAGATACACTCACACTCGAATAGAGAGAGGACCAGAGCTTTTAAGAGTTGCATAAACAGTTGTTTCTGCTTAAAAATGATAAAAATTAAAAAATGGCCATTAATGAACAAAGCACAAGGAAAAAAATTGGTTGCTTACATTTTCCTGCCAGATTTTTAATAGCATACATTTTTCGACCTTTTTGGTTGCTTACGGCTCAAATAAGCACATATAATTAGTGTTTTTTGGTAAGACGAGATGGGTTTTAAATCAGACAAAAAAGAGAGATTTCAAATTAAACAGCTGTCTAGACAGTCTAGTAGATAGAAGAGTGGGATGGTGAGTGGTGGAATTTGCACTGCATTGTGTGCTGCTCCAATGACTGTTGGGTTTTGATATTTCAAATTCGAAATTTAACGGACCCGATGGCTTTACTCCCGCTCGAGTAGCGTGAGTAATTGCTCATGATTTCGTGATAAATTACGAGAGTGCACCCGGGTCTGCTCTGATTGGATCCTAAAAAGGCACGACCCGTTTATGAAAACCAAAATATAAGCAGACAAAAAATTTCTAAAAAGTGAGTGCAGTGAGGATCTATTGCATGGTGCCCATGACATACAATGTCACTACGTATTAAAAGAGGCAAAGTAGGGACTGCACACGTGTCGTCATTTTCAATCGTCGTCAAAAATAGTCTTTTTTTTAAAAAAAAAATTCCATGAAATTCGTCGAAAATTCGTGCACCACCATTCCTCCTCCATTGTCTCACGCAACCACCCACTCCTCCTCGATTTTCCCACGTAAACTCCCATTGCAAACTTCTCATTCCTTTTCATTTGCTCGAACAATAGATTTTTTGCTCCAAACTCGTGTATTTCCTTAGGTTTGTATTATATTTTTTTCCTTTCTTTGTGTCATTATACAGCCATTCATTTATATTAATTTTCAGTACCCAACTCGGAATCCATAGTTTGCTTCAACGCCAATTGTTCTTTCTTTTAACAGTAAATTCATTCATTTTTTTTATTATGATTTTCATGTATTTATGTATTTGGTTTTCATGTATTTTGAATGTGGGGATATAGGACAGAGGCTTATAGTCAGAGCTATACAGAGAATGATACCAACGAGGGTAC
>CAIGRB010117195.1:12560-55680 GCA_903798255.1 Fraxinus quadrangulata
ATATGGGCCCCGATATCACCCGGGTCCTCGTAAGTGATCCCATCAACCTCCAACATGGTGATTTGATTATTACGCCTATTGGAATTGGCTATCTTATGGAAGAATTGGGTGCATCTGTCTCCCTCTTTCAACCACTTGACCCTGGATTTCTGACGCCAAGCAATTTCCTCCATTTCCACCAACCTCTCCAACTCTACCCTTAATTCTCCTCGTCTCGCTCTGTCATCTCCTGTCAACCCCTGATTCTCCTCCAACATATCCATCTCCTCTATATCTGAGAGGCTTTGATTTTTGCGAGATGAGACATCTCCCTCCACTTCCTCACTCCACCTCTTCAGATCCTGTTTCAAGGCCTTCAATTTCCGATCGAGTACAACTTCTTTTATTCTTCAAAAAGTTTCTTCATCCTTTTACTATTGAACGTTCAACAACCAATACAAATTCTTTATTCATAGCAGATTTCTTTGAATTCAAGCATTCATTACTACACCTATAAATGAAGTTGAAATCAAAATAACTATTCTGTATTTCTTGATAATAATCACAACCCTATTACAACATATATATACTATATAGGATGAATAGAAAAAGGAAAAACAATATGCTAAATTAAGAAATAAATCATTCTACATATTATTCGAAATTCACAATCTCCAATTAACTATCAATTACAATAGTTTCATTCTCAGATTTCTTTCCATTCTCAGTTTTCTACACTCCCCCTGAACTGTAGATATTGATCATGTTCAACTTGCGATTTAAGTCATCGAAGTTTTATCGAGTCAATCATTTGGTGAAAATAGCAGTCTGCTCCTTTGTAGGGATATATATCATACAAATGTCCGCTCCAAAAGTTTATTTATCCATAATCCTTCACATATCTATTGTGCAACCGCTCTAAATTCAGTCTCAGCACTGCTTCTAGCCACTACATTTTGTTTCTTCTTTCTTCAAGTTACCAAATTTTCCAATACAAATGTACAGTAGCCAGAAGTAGATCCTCAATCTGCATCCGTGAATATCTCTACTCCCATTTTTTATTCTTTTCAAAGAATAATCCTTTCCCAGAGGTGCCTCTTAGATATATGAGGATTCTGTATACTACTTCGACGTGAGCCTCTTTAGGAGATTGCATATGCTGACTTATCACGCTAACTACGAAAGTCTAGTATGTAAGAGATAGATTAACTTGCCAACTGGTCCTTGGTATAAATCAATTTCCACATAATTTCCCATGTCCTTTGATATGTTTCCTGAGTCAATAGGGTCGTCGCTTGGTTTGCATCCTAGCGTGCCAGTTTTCATCAAAAGGTTAATAATGTATTTCCATTGAGAAACACTAATACCCTTTTTCGATCTTGCAACTTCCATCCCCCAAAAAATACCGCATTTGTCCTGGGTCCTTTCCTTCAAATTCGATGGCTAAACATCTCTTTAGTCTTTCCATCTCAACTACGTTGTCCCCGGTTAGGATTATATCATCGACATATACGATTAGGATTGTCTTTGCCCCATCTTTAGATTGTTGGACGAACATAGTATGATCTGACTGCCTTTGCCGATATCCTTGAGTTTTCAATAATCTATCGAACTACGCTCTTGGTCACTGTTTGAGGCCATATAAAGATTTATTGAGTTTACACACTTGGTTTTATTCTTTTTGTTGAAGTCAGGTGGTATTGTCATGAAGACTACTTCTAGTTCTCCATTCAGGAATGTGTTCCTAATGTCCAGTTATTGAAGGAGCTAGTCTAGATTAATTGCTAATGACAAGAGAACAAGAACTGTATTTAGTTTTGCCATCGATGCGAATGTTTTTATGTATTCAATACCATAGGTTAGTGTATACACTTTGGCAACTAGATGAGCTTTGTAATGTTATATTGTCCCATCGGCCTTGTACTTCACATTAAAGACCTATTTGCAGCCAACAGGTCTCTTCTCTTTCGGTAGATTTATCACTTCCCAAGTCTCATTTTTCTTTAAGGCTCTCATTTCTTCCATTACCGACTCTCTCCATTATGGTGATTCCAAGGCTCCTTAATATTTTTTGGAATTTCTTTATTATCAAGGTCAGCAGTAAAAGTACGAAACCATGTAGATAGAGTATTATAAGATATAAATTTTGAAATAGGATGGAGCATATATGACCGAGTCTGTTTTCTGAGAGCAATGAGTAGATCTGGAGATTTAGATTTATTAGAAGGGCTCTCATCAGGTCCTACCATTGGTTCCGACTCTTTTGGTGCCTCAGGTGTGAGATTTTCCTTACATTCTGATTTAGGCTTCCTTAATTAAACCAATATCTCCTTGTCCTGCTGTTTTCCAACATCTCTCCCTGAATTCAAGTTTCCTTCTATATATGACACATTAGAAGGTAGGGTGACGGGTTCTGTATATGTTAGGTCAGAAGGGGAAATATCAAAGTCTAGGAATTCTGATCCAAGAACCAATCGTCACTTAGATTCTCCCCTTGAAGAGAAAGTTTTTGGACGTAGGGTGTCGTTTCAAAGAAGGTGACATCTAGGCTAACAAATACTTTTTTTGCGGAAGGGTCATAGCATTTGTAGCCTTTTTAGTGGTGAATACCCAATGAACACACACTTGGTTGCACGTAGTTCTAGTTTGTTTTGCTAATGGGAATTAACGTGTACAAAAGTAGTACTTCCAAACACCTTTAGGGGTAGATTTGAACCAAGGCAAGAGGTAAGAAAGTATTTTTGTATTGTAGAGGTGAGTCGAAGAAGAGAGTACGACTTGGCATTCGATTAATAAGATATGTGGATGTTAGAATAGCATCTCCCCAGAATATTTTTGGCATGTTTGTAGTAAACATTAAGGCACTAGTCTATTTTTTCGTTCCGCAATCCAATTTTCCCGGGGAGTGTTGACACAATGAACTTTGGTGGACTATCCTATGTTTATTTAGATAGTCTTGCAAAGTGGTATTAAAGTATTATGTGCCATTATCAGTGCGCACAATTTGAAGTTGTGTTTGAAATTGAGTTGAATCATAAAGTGAAAATTTATAAATACTGAGCAAACCTCAGTTTTTCCTTTAGAAGATAGACCAAACATACTCAAGTGTGATCGTCGATACATGTGATGAACCATTTTGTATGTGTACGAATAGGATTGCGGGAAGGTCCCCATAAATCACTGTGAATCATGGCGAATGGCTTAGATGGTTTGTAGGTGGAATTTGGAAAAGATTTACACTGATGTTTTGCTAGTTCACAACTTTCATATTGAAACTCAATTGATGTTTTATTCAAGAAAATAGATGGAAGTACATGTTTCAAGTATTGAAAGCTAGGACGACCCATTCTATAGTGCCATAACAAAATTTTACTATTCTCAGAGACAGATGCAAAATACAAATTTGAGACGTGGAGGACAAATTCTAGTGATGGATTCAGGGATTCGAATACTTCCTTTTCCTACAACAAATGAGAGTAAGCCATCTGCGATTTTCATCTTAATATTTCCGGCACACGTTTTGTATGAAGAGAATAAATGATATGAGCCTGTCATGTGATCAGACGCACCGAAATCAATAATCCAAGAGGTTTTATATCGTGAGGTGTTTAAGCCTCTTAGAAAGTTAACTTTATGTGCTAATGAACTGGAATGACTTTTGGGGAAAGGTCGACCAGATGTCCGAAGACTAGAGAACATTTGATAAAGTTGTACCAATTGTTCGGAGTTGAATGCACTGCTTGAAGTTGAATTATTTTTTTCTCAGCTTGGTACCCCATACTCCTAGTGTTTTGCCTTGGTTTAGAGTTGGTGGTTTCCCATAAATTTCCCAACTTGTGTCTTTCCCAGAAGTCTTTTGCAGTTGGAAAGAAGACACGAGTCTTCCCTATGGATGACTTCATAGAATTCACCAGCCAAGCTATCACCATAGAGTTTTCAGACTTCCATTTTTATGGAAGATTAGCATCGGTTGGCCTCTTTGTTCTGCCGGTAAGGTAACCCAGCTTCCTCTTTCCGTCGATTGCTAATTTTATGGATTGGGCCCATTCTCGAAAAAAAAAATCCATTTAGCTTCTCTACTGTGAGTTGGAAGGAGGAATTGTCGAGTCCATTGAAGCCAATTGAAGGATTGACCTCTGCTTCAAATTGAGAAGTCTCAGAGGTCGTCGATTCCTTGCTGTTGACGGGGAGTTGAGCCATTTGTTTGCTAGGTTAGAAATACCTTGGCTCTGATACCATGAAGTTAAAATCAGAATAATTGTTTTGTATTTCTTGATAATAATCGCAACCCTATTACAACCTATTTATACTATACATTATGAATATAAAAAAGGAAAAACAATATGCTAAATTAAAAAATAAATCATCCTACAAATTATTCTAAAATCACAATCTTCAATTAACTATCAATTACAATATTTCCTTTCTCAGATTTCTTTCCATTCTCAGTTTTCTACAATAAAGCTCAGAGATATTTGTGAATTCCAATTATGTTGCACTAAGTTCCTTCTTTCTGCAATATTCTGGTAACATCATCCTCAACTCTGGAAATGCTAGGAGAATAAGATGAATATAGAGATCAGAAGTAATTTAAATACAAAACAGGCTTTCTTTTAATCTTATATATCAAAGAATAAGTTAGGCAACGTCCATATTTCCCTTAAATATGCTTTCTTTAAGCTATTACAAGGTGTTTCTCCATCTTTAATCTGTCAAAACAGTAGGAAAACCAAAATATCCATACACAAAATTTATAATTAACACATTTGTATCTCTATTCGACTATACTCAATCTATTATTACCTGCCTAGCCAAATATGTTACAGGAAGTGTTGAATCCCTGGAACCATGACAAGTGATAACTTATACCATCAAGAATACATATCAAAAGAAATAAAGAACAAATTTCATATTTATGTTTCAAAATCTGTGGTAACCAATATTGGTGATTTTGCTACAACTGTAACAATGTAACACAATCAAAACCAGAAGATTGTGTAAATAAATGTGATTTTGACTCAGAACGATATTGTAATTTCTATTAAAAGATAAATTAAAATGAAATCAGGGATCATCCATGGGCATCAAGCTATGGTGCTCCATTGCAATACAGACTGTCTAGAACCTTGCTTTTTCATGAATTCAAGTTCTCGTGCAGCTTTAGAAACAAAATAATCTGCCAGGTATAATCATTTGAACCATTTTACTGCATGCCATCCTATCAAACTAACTTTATTTTGAATGTGCATCTTTGGAAAATGGATTTATTTATTTCATCTGTAATTTGCTACACATCTTACAAACAAAACGAGTGATATTCTTTATTCTGAAGCCAAAAGATAAGATGAGTTTACGATCTTATGCAATAGAAAATTTCATTTTACGATTTTATGCGAAGTGGCTGAACAAAGCCTGTAATCCATTATTACGGCACACATTCTCCTATCGGTTTGTTCAGCCCTTTATGCTAAATAAGACATTCTGAAACCAATGACTGGAACATGGAACCCTTTGGATATGTCGATTTAGAATAAGCCAGTGCATGTGGGAACAAAAGGTGAACCCCTTACGTGTTTAATCTGCAAGTGATCTCATTGTCTGATTTCTAAAATACTCAAGCAGCTAATTACAAAGTAGAATATCTTGTGCCTTTCTCTTCCTTAGTTTAAAGCTGCCATATTGGAACAATCAATACATAAAATAATAACTTCTGTATAAGCACTCAAAGACAAAATGTTCATGATCACTAGAAAATGGAAACAAAAATAGAATGCCATTTACCTGCGCCATTTTCCACAAATAGTTCCATCAACATCTCCAATACCCTTGATGAGCTCTCGACATTGAAGCCAATTACCAATAGAACTGAGCTTTAAAGGTTTGGTGGCATTCCAATCCTGAAAACAATCACATTGTGTCCTCTAAAATACTCTCAGAAACATACTAACTTTATCCATGTAAAAAACATCATAGAAAGTTTTACCTGCATGCTAGCATTCTTTGATGGATAGAGTTCTAATGGTTCGCCAATAAGATCATATTCACTGTAGCAAGTGTTAACATCAAATGGCTGGTATAAGGTAACAAATAAGAGTTATAACACAAGATAGGCACCAAACATAGAACCGAGTAAAAATCAAGCAGAACCACATTTCATATTGTACAAAATACGCATGACCAATTGGATGGCAAAATGTTTAGCGATAACACACGGAGCACAGTACTTGAATGAGTTGGTTTGCCACTCAAAAGAATATATTACACAATCAATAGAAAATGAAGAAATTGTAAAAAGTTTCTGACACAATTCACCATTCAAGAAACAAAAATTTGTTCACAAAAACTTCTACCAATGCAATGTGCACCAAATCTAGATTCTTCTCAACTTAAATATTCTTGGTGTTCTGTCTCCCTATTCCTAAAAGTTTAAAAGCCAAGTAGACGAATAGCTAGGAAGTTGCAACACTGACTAGAAAGATTTCAAGGAATGTGCAAAAAGTTGTCACGGTTGATATAAGAAGACAGAGAAAATCGATGCTAGAAGGGGAAAAAATTGAAAAGAAATAGTGAAGTAGATATGCATTACAAAAGGTAGATGGCATGGGAAGGTTAATGCCAAATGACACAAAATAAAAGAAAAAATCCACTTATCTAAACACAACAACAATGCTTCCTTCTCATTATACAGGGAGAGAGAGAGAGTTTAGTGAGAGAAAGCAGAGAAAGAAAAAAGACAGTTAATCTCTCCAATCATCTAGTCATATAAAGTCTTTAACAATGAGAAAAGATAAATTGTCTACGTGTCACCAACTAATGAAGGGAATATATGAAGAAGGTGCTAAAGAGACAGATTGACGACATTGAAAATTTCCTGCAAACAAGTCTCCTATGAAGAAGTAGATGTACAAGAATATGTCCTTGCCCAAATAATATTTCACAAATATTAGGCTCAAGTAATGGTCTACCTTTCTCAATTCATCTTACTAAGTAATGTCCTTCCCTAAATCTAACAAAGATATAAACAATAATTAGGTAAAAAATCTTCAACATCATTTCAATTACATTAAATAATTAGTGAAAGAACATACTTGTCAACTGGACCAGACCAGTCAGGAACATCCGCTTGAAATTCATTTCCAATTCGAATGTTGGACATATATGGCTCAATGTCTCTGAGCATGTATTCTATGAGACCTAATGCATCTACTGATGCTAAATTTCCATTTTGGCCAATTTCAGTACTGATATTCACTGAATTACTGGTAGATTTATCCTTCAGTAACTTATGCTTTTTTTTCAAGCAAGTGTTGCAAAGCCATTCACCAACTGGTATTCTCTTTATTCTAGGATTGCAGCAAGACATATGAAATGACTCTTCGCAACTATCACATATTAACATATTTAGTGTAGTTTCCACTTGCTCGCAAACTTTGCACGTCTTTGAACAGCAGTTGTCAGTAGTAATACCAGTATCTTTATCAGATGCATAACTCCGTCCGGTCCAACATTTTTCAAGCCTGCCCTGGCTTCTGAGAATTGAAATGCATATATCTCTTTCTGACATATCATCTGAAAACTTCCTGGCAATCGATGTGCCAGAGGAGGAGCACTCACCTTGATCACCCACATCATTTTTCAAGTGAGCAGAACCAAGGTCCAAATTTGATTTTGATGATGAATAATTATCATTAACACTGCAGAAATCCAAACCTTTTTGCGCATTATTTCTAAAGGCTTCTTCAGCACTAGCTTTATTTCCAACAGGATGTCTACTAAAGGATTTCGCAGGCTCTGTATTGCATTCAACTGGCAGTACAATTGGCAGCCAAGCAGCTTCTGGCGCAAGCTCAGATGCAGAAACCATGTGCTCTTGGGCCTGCACTGAAGAAGATTCAAAATTGACGGCAGAATTACAACATCCGTTAGGCTTAGTGTCGCTAGACGCCTGTGTTGTGCAAACAGCAATGGAGTTCGTCCGATGCTTCTTACGTTGGTATACAAGAGTATGTGTACAATTTTGAGACATTGTACTGGCAGTTGATAGATGGGAACAATTTCTTGTACAGTTGAAGGAACATAAATCATCATTAGTTTTTCTTCCCTCTGAAAAACGTTCTTTACAGCCACCCAAATGATGTTGGCTGCATGTTGAACAATTCAGACAGCTCTTGGTACCTCGTGTGCAGTCACATAGAAGTTCTTTATTCATGAAGTCAGACCTGTAAAAAAGTGCAAGTTCTGCTGCACTAGGATGAGAACTCTGTATCAGCATTGTCAACTGTACCATGTATACAAACTGAAGCCATCAGATTGACATTTTCTTGCACTTTCAGTTATCAGAATCCAAAAGACAATGTTTAACGTGAGAACAGCTTTCAAATCACTGATTCATGTTGCGACCTAATCCAGTATAAGAAACAAGTAAAAAGTATTAGAGATATAATGCCAGACAACTAACTGAAAGACCTTGTACCATAAGTTCTTGCTTCAAATGCATTAAGAAAAATGGAGAAAGGGTAGGCTTCTAAAAGCAATTAGCTAGTGCCTCATGCTTGTCTGAGTCTTATATCAATAGGCACAGCATAGAAGTAGCATAATACCATAACTTCAATTGGATTTTAAAACATCCTCAGCCATCAAGAATTTGAAAATGAAAGAACCTCGCCATAGTTGACAATTTCTTGCACGTCATTATGAGATTAGGATCAAACTTAATTGAACCCACCCCAACAAACACACCTCCCCAACCAAAAAATAAAAGTAATGAGGCCCCAATAAATGGTCCGTACAAGATTCTCATTTTGTAGGTCTTACCCAGTTATAGACATCCTAATCAGTTTCATTCTTTCGTTCCACATGCTCAAGAGCATCACACAGATTTTCAGTCCCCATATCTCTCTTTAAAATGCTACTTCTACAGCCCTACAAATTCATTGTCTAATTCTGCACTTGTGGTCTCTTCACATCCCAATTTAAACATCCATGCTTCCAGTACACATCATACAAAGGTGCTCTTTCTCAGGGACCTAAAAATTTGACTAACTGCATAAATCTATCTTATAATATATACATCTCAAAATCTATCTCTTGACATCGAGAAATTAAATTGCCTACACAAATATAAAGTGTGCAGGTCCAATTTTCAAGATTTCACTTATTTGCTCATTTGTCTATCTTTCTGAATCACACTGCAAATTTTGGGCATGTAGAGCATAAAATCATCTTCCTACTGATCAAAATTACATCACCCACATCATTCTTTTCCCATTTTTTTAATCTTTAGACACAATTTTGCATCTGGGTTTTCCTTAAAATCGTTGATACGGTTCAGTTGGGTTGCAAGAATTAATTAGAGGATTACAGACGTATATACCAGATTAACATTTGTTCACATGGTTCCAATTGAATAATCCATACACGTATGTGTATAAGCATCTACACTGGATATGGGTCATTGATAAATGCTAATCATAGTGCAGTAAAAAATCTTCACAACCATTCACATAAGATTCTTATGAAGTACAACAAATTTTCAAGAAATAAATGGAAAATATATTATTGTTTTTATACCTTCAGTCTCCCATTGTACCAGTTGCATCCGTCAGGTCTCTTCTAGCGATTTTTGCAGGATTTTGGGGGTTTTAATATCTCTGGCCACTTTGGGGTTTGAGAGAGAGAGAGAGAGAAGAGAGGAATATTTCTGTTATGCACTACTCAATATATTTGTATGGGCAGAGGCAGACTTTGAAAAATACACCCTTCCAAATTATACTTTTTAAACTTTTTTTCCAATTCTTGAAAATAATTTGAGGAATTGAGTTCTGTTCTAGTATTAATAGTACAACTTTTTGGATTGTACAATACTGAATTATTTTAAAGAAGAAAAAGGAAATTGTAACTTATTTTATAGAATTGTTGTACTAATATAAATGTTTATATATTAAATTATATTAGAAGTATAAAAGAAGAGAGAAAAATCAAAATATCTGTTGTATTTGTAGGTCATATTGTTGAATATTAGGTATTAAAGATGTCCATATTATTTTTAACAATAGGAAGAAAAACTCCAATTGATTTCTATATTTAGCAAAATCTATCAATAGAAATGTTGCACATACTCTTCATCGGTACAATTTTAATATACTTTAATAACTAATATATATTATGTTAAAAAGATAATTGATGCATAATCCAGTGAAATAGATCGAGAAATTAATGTTTATATTAAACAAAATTTTCGCCCAAACGGAACTTCTCATCATTAAAAGGTTTAAATCACTTTGCTAAGGTAATAGAATGCATTTTACATGCATAAAGAGTATAAATTGCAATGTTATATACACAAGAAGTTCACCTCGGTTATAGATTGCAAGTTTAATTTGTTTATGAACATGCAAATCTATATCATTAAAGAAACGTGATCTTATCAACTCATTGTGATTTAAAGTTAGAAACGTTCAATGTGAACTTCTATTTGTATGGATATTTATGACACACATACTTTCTCACACAAGCGCACCATTTTTGAAACGTGTGTACAACTCACAAGGCAACATAACGGGAAAAATAAAGATGACGTGTTATGTTTAAAAGTTACTTTTCTCAAGGTACATAGAAGTTATACACCGTTCATGTTACACAAAAGTTGTAATAATTCAAGATGAGTATAGCATGAAACAAGAAATCCCATCCCTATATTACAACGTGAGAAATCAAAAGAATTCAAATGTATGAATGCTGCCTCCAAAGCATCTGATCCCAGATTCACAATCAGTTTCTCGAATTAAAACAAGTAATCTTTTCTGAGCTAGATTTTGGATGCCTAGCACAAGAACATGACCAGTTCAAAGGCACTGCAATTTTGATCCTTCAGACCCCAAATCAATAGCTGCATAAACAGGTTCTCCATCACAGCACCTAAAAATCAGATGATTCGATCAGATAAACACATTAATTATACGAACTTGAGCACAAGGAGAAGCTGTATACGACTCAATTAGGTGGATTCTGACACACAATCTTATTACGTCAATGTCCAGATGGGGAAACAGGGAGTTTGAAGGCATAAAAGTCTCGTAGGTATCACAAGCCACATGAGATACATTAACTTACTCCTAATTCATTTCTAGCTAAAATTTGTATATTGCTGTTAGAGAGGAAGGTATCTAACTAGCATGACTTGCATCCACTTAGACGAACAGTAACTATATTGTTTTAGATGCTCTATATTAGTCATGCCAGGACACCCTTAAGGTGTAAAACATTACACGACAAATAAGCGTGTATATAATTTGAAACTCACGTATTAAAAGTCACATATTTGAATTAAATAATGGTGGTCTGAGATTGATCATTAATCAATTTCCTGATGAGGAATTTAATTTCTTCCTACCAACACTCTAAAATCATGATAGATAAGCCAATCCTTTTCCTTCTTTTATTTGTAAATCAGTAATCTACCATCCTGGATTTGTATCCTTATGGTCACAAGTAGCACAGAATATTTTCTTAGTCCCAACATTTAAAGTTGAATATCTATAGCCAAAAAGCATATGGCATTATGAGAAACACAGTCAACTAAATTCTACAGACCAGATATACTAAAGCATCTTACCTTTATTTCTTAGCAAAGACAATCTTATGGAATTAGATTAAGCATTGGACAAGCATGCTAAGAAATCAAATGCAATCATATAAGCCACTATTCTCTGTCACATCAAACTTCAGAGCATGAAAATCCACACACACACACTCTCTCTCTCTCTCTCTCTCTCTCTCTCTCTCTCTCTCTCTGTGAGACAGACAGCTGAGCCAGAAGGCCAAAATAATACCTCTGCGACTTGAATCAATCCATTTAGACCCCTTGCATTGGCTTTCTGTGAGGCTTTGGGGCTGAATCAAAGTAAAGACAGTAATCACTTCACATGCTAGCAAATATAATTAATAGTATGAAGATATGAAAATCTAGAATTAACAGTATAAAACATGTGATATATGCAGTTGATATCCTAGAAAAACATAAAGCTTTAGAAGTGCACAACTGTAGCCCAATGCCGGATAACAGATACAGCATGTGAACGGATCCATATCTTCTTTAATATTTCTATACCACAAAAGAAAATTTTAGTTTGAACAGACATCCTTAATGAAGGGAAAAATACTTTGGATGAGACTGGAATTTTAAGATCTGTAACTTTATTGGACCCGGAGGAAGACAACTTCAAACATCGGCATCAAATTATTTAAAATTCACCAACTTTATTGATGATGTTAGGCATTTAATAAGGTTTTTGGTTATTTAAACGTGTTTATTAAATATTAAGAAGCCAGATCAAACAGGATATATACATTTCATATGGCATATGTTATTGATAGGTTAAATAAGATGGGAATGCTTGTGATCCTTATCAGTAAGAACATTAAGGTTCTAGATTGTTCACCAAAGAAATGCCTTTGCAATTGATTAATAAATAAACTCCTGAAGTGATTCTAGGGAGACTCATACAGTGAATTTTCCTTCTTGTGTTACAATCTTCTTCCCTATATTTAAGCAAAAATCTGTAAATATAAAATATGTTAAATTGCAGGGACCACAACTACAACTAATATACATACCATTGGGATTTCCTTGTTCATAGAAGCTTCTTAAAAGATTGACTGCTTCTGATGCCATTACTCCTCCTGTACACTTGAAACCCTTTTTTGAAACTCCACTGTTAAAAAGTCGAAAATTAAAAAGAAAAAAAAAAGAAAGAAATTAATTAGAACATATCTTCCAACCATAAGCAAAACCCAGGGGAAATTATCAAAAAACCTGAAAATAAAGACTCTTTTGTTGTGACCCTTCATTTTTATTCTAACTAGTTCCCAGGATAAGCCAAAATTTTGAATTTTAATAACCATTTATGTTCTATGCTCTTATTGATTATGCAATATTATGAAAAAGTAACAAATGAAGTTGCCATCAAGTAGAATCTTGCTTTACTTTATGGAGCAACCGGTAGTTTAGCACCATGAATTGCATACCAACTTAAAGTTTCAGACATTAGCAACACCACCACCCCTGTGTGAAGTATCTCGTAAGGGGGTAGGGGAATATAAACTAAATAAAGTATCTCGCTTTTCTTTATGGAGAGATAGTAATGCAGAAGTAAAAATTGCATAGAAACCCAAACCTAAGAAGCATGGATACGGATACGTAATTAGTATACGATACAAGTACGTGGATATGGCTTTAAAAATCTGAATATGCAGATATGTGTTATAAAATTCATCATAATTTCATTAATATAAAAAAAATTAAACTGAAGCATAATATTAAAATAAAATATTAAAACATTTTATCTTAATCCTTAATTGTCCAAACTTCATTTTCTTCAACATCATTAACATCGCCTTCTTCATTATCATTAAAAATAACAATATTCAACTCTCACTCATCTAATGATAGATTAGCAATCTCAAGTAATCCAACACTTTCAAGAGTATTAAAAGAGTCTTCGGCAATGTCCCACATTTTGAATAAAGATCTAATTTTTTATTTTTTTAATTTTTGATAAAAGATGCATACTGCTATGAATGAAAACTAATTTTTCAGCTCATTGTGAAATTATTTTATTCATTTTCATAGAGTACACCAAAGAGTACATACTCCAATTTCTTTCAACATAAAATGAAGAGTTGCACAGGAAGTTTCAAAACAATGCTTTGAAGCAAATATGCACTTAAACCATGAAGTAACCACCAGGTCTATAAATCCATATTATACCGATTAGTGATAAAATCAAACTCACCAATAACATTCTATTTCACAAGTTTTAAAGTATCGGATACGTATTGAAAATAATTATATATATAAGAAAAATTAAAAAATACGTATTGAAAACTTATCGAAAAATTAAAAAATATAAAAATATATAAAATAATTAAAAAAATATATCCGGTACGTATCGAAGGGTATCGGAGAATATCTAAACTTGGATATGTATCAGATATGGTTACGTAATGAGTTTATAAGTAACTGTTCATCTTAAACTCAAACATTAGCGAGAGACTCTAGCCCAATTAACTAAGTTTTATTGGATCTAGTTATCCCACCTTTATTTCTATACATAATTGGAAGACCCGCATATGAAAATAGAAGACCGATTAATGTTAAGAATCGATATATGTAATTTTTCTGAATCACCTTATCTAAAAACTTAATCTAATAAAGTAGAATTAAATTTATTTATTTAAACTCTTCAACACACTCCCTTACATGCATGCCATACTCGTTTTTCATCAAATGACAAGTGTTCAATTTTTATAAATGGGAGGCAGTAATACTTGACCCAGAACTTTGTTTGTTGTATAATCCAGCCTCGAAGTCATGCGATGACTAAACTTGTACCAAAAAGACAAGCCTCCCACGACCAAAAATCAGAACCTACTGTCGAGGTTGCTTTATATTTTCTATACAAGACACGAATAAGAACGTACACTAGACCTTAAAGCAAATTCGAGCACATTATAATCAGAGGCGGTGATACTTAACCCAGAATTTCGTTTTTCGTATAGTTGTATAATCCAGCCTCGAAGTCATACGATGATTAAACTTGTAGCAAAAAGACAAGCTTCCCACGACCAAAAGTCAGAGCCTACTCACGAGGTTGCTTCATATTTTCTATAATAGACACGAATAAGTACATGCACTAGACCTTAAAGCAAATTCGAGCACATTATAAGCCCTAGTCGCATCGGTTCCGTTCCCACCCACATGCTAAGCTTAAACTATTTGTTTTCCAAGTTTTTGGCCACATACCACGAATACTATGATCATTCTGCAATCACTATAATACTATTCAATCATGACTTAAGACTAAACAAGGAAAAGGAAATACATTGAGCTCTCCTATAA
Organism: Fraxinus quadrangulata; assembly: GCA_903798255.1. Classification (NCBI taxonomy): domain Eukaryota; kingdom Viridiplantae; phylum Streptophyta; class Magnoliopsida; order Lamiales; family Oleaceae; genus Fraxinus; species Fraxinus quadrangulata. The sequence continues at coordinate 27,439 of CAIGRB010117195.1, forward strand.
CCACAATGATTATTGACTGCATAGCATATGAAAGAGACAGTAAATGTTAAAACTTATCAACCAATATTGCCCATAAAATACCAGGAATGACAAGTATTATATACTCCAACATGTACGTCCAAAAATATAATATGTCAAATAGCTTTTACAGGTTAATGCTTTTCTATGAATGAAAAGAGTTCAGAATCAAACCTATTGAGATTTTCAGAGCTATTCATATGCAAGGACAAAATTGACCCACACCCTCCAAATTTATCATTTGCACAGCCGTAGTATACTTCTTTTATGCCTATGTGAAGATCATGACGTCACCTCAAATTAAAATAACTATTAAAACTAACATTTCTTATGCAAATAAATGTTTTTGAGCATACCAATTATAGATAAAGCAGCTGCACACATTATACATGGTTCACATGTAACATAAAGAGTGCATCTTGAGAATTTCGAAGCAACTTCTTCCCTCGAAAGTCCATCTTTGTGCCACTGCTCAAGTAGCATATCAATTGCTTCCATCTCTGCATGTCTGGTAGCCTGAACTTATAAAAATATAAGTAAATCAAGTCCCAGATTTTCGTTTGGAGAAGGAACATGTGAAAGTTAGAATGTTTGATAACCAGAAATGGGGTTTCAATATACAGAAGAAAGAGAGAAAAAGTTCAAATAAACAGAAGGAAAACGCAACAAATAAAATGAGCAAGTAGAAACAAAGTCACTATCAGGAATTGGTCCAAAAAGTTAAAAACGCTTTTTCAACAATTTAATAGTATAACTGAGAAAGGCATATAAAGAAGGAAATGTTTTGCCAATATTTTATTTATACACATCAAATTCTCAAATCAAATAGTAATCCCAGCACAAGGGGGGTGGAAGGAAGGCCACAGGCACCCCCAGCCCTACAACCACCTTATTTAAATGCCTGAAAACATAGATAGCATCATTCTCAAAAGAATGCTATAGGGTACTATTTTCAATCTCAAAATAGTGATATATTCCAAACAACAACAACAACAACAGTAATAATAATAAGGAAACAAACCTCGTCAGTTATGAAAATGGTTTAATGCAAAAGTAGGAAAACCCCCCAAGTATCAAATATTGGCATCAAAACAGTTTTTAATGCTTATCTCCAATTGTACAAAATTCAATACATACCATCATGACAAAAAGTAGTTTCAAACTATTTTAGTATAATTTTTGTAGTTCTTTATTTGATCATAAAATTCTTACACCAAGAGCATAGTTTTGGAGATATCAGATAGCAGTGATAACACGGGCAAAGACAGAAACTCGTTATCGGAGGACCAAAATACAAGGGAATGAACTCTAATATAACTTCACAGAGAAATACATAAAAATCTCAAGAATTGAGAAGTTGGCAAACTTGCGGAGACAGGAGAAAAGCAGATAATGAGCGTACATTTCTTGTCTCAGTGGTTCGGTTTCTCCCTGAAGCAATGACTGCATGATCCTCAACAATAACACAACTGACCAAGTGAACATGGAAAGTGAATGAGAATACATGACTAAGTGTTCATCTATCAATTTTGTTTAAAAAAATGAAATCCTGGTCTCATCAATCAATTCTAACTGCAGAGGGATGATTGGAGATCCTAGAAGATTTTATACCCTGTAGATTTTAATTTAAAGCATATAATTGCACCTTAAAATTGGCACTAATTTATCCACATGCACGATGCATCGGTGAACATGTTATACTAGAAAAGATATTACTGACATTCACTCCCAAAATCCAAAATGCATGTAATTAAAAACTATAAGGAAAAGGTAGAAAGACAAGCTTACCCAACAGGTACTTCAAGGCTGTCTAAGGCAAGCTTTGCCTGGCAGAAGATAAGTAGGCATTAGAAAATAACAGAAATTTAGACATAACTAAATTATTATTACATGTTATAAAAATGATACAAAATTACACTGGCAATGAGATATAATTACGACACTTGAAGAATGTGCAACCTCAGAGCTAGGAATTTGCAACCTATAAGACATCATATATTGAGATTCCCTTTTGTAATTTTGCTTTCATATTAACCAACTCCATCTCCTATGCCTAGTATGAAGGATACTCATAGTTTGCAGTATGGTCAAAACCTCAGATTATCATTGATAAGAACTCCAAATATTTGATTACATCTACTACAAACAAATAGAACAGAAACTTGGAAAAAGTTCGAAGTTGTCAACTAACTCTTTTGAAATTTATGAACATTGGGAAACGGAAGACACCCACAAACTTGGTGCCAAACATCAATATGCCAAAGCAAGAATAAGATGAATAAGTTTGGTCTCAACACCTGTTCTATAGCAAGGTTCATAAACGATGTAGTATCTTCCTCTGTATCTACCATCTGCATAAAACAAAAGAAATAACAAACATAAAAAATCATATTTGTAATACTTTTTCTTGTTTACAGAATTGAATTCTCACAAGCATTTTCAAGAACATATCGAAAGCTCCAAACTTTTTATTACACAGCCACGAGTTTTTGACCCACTTATCCTGCCTACAGAATGAATTTGCAAGACGTGTTTATACAACTGTTGTAATGGCCCACGGTAAATTTGATGAAAACTTATGTTCGAACAAAAAGCTGGAAGAAATATATTGGAAGACAGTTCTGTTTCTTTGTCCTTGTCTCTGTTTTTTGCCTCTATTGCTCAAAATGATGAACAAAACCGACCATAGTTATGAAACTACAACATTGCAAGCAATAATCAAAGATCAGTGCCACTGCCACTGAAATTATATTACTTGACCTCCATAATTAAGAAAGCTCACCATAAATAATCAATGAACCACTCCATAATAGAGTAAGAAAATTCTGAAGCCGAAAACATGCTGATTGCAGAGGAAAATTAGATTCAAGCATTCAAAAGGGTATAAGCAATTTTTAATAGAATGTAAAGAGATATTAATTCACCCATAATGGCTATACGAAAACACACATATACATCACAATCAGTATCGCAACACATGAGAAGAAAATATCCAAACCCAACCGCACAATCAATGCGAAATTCGATGTGGAAAAAGTTGCTTATTGGACTTCTCCCTCGTTGTCAACAGTGATGGAGGCGGAGCAATTCTTGGAATTGGACGTTTTGAATTTTTGGCTCGCCTAATAGACGAGGGTTTGGGGATATAAACAAAATGAAGCCTACAACAAGAAAAAAAATTAACAAATTCAAACAAACTAAAATCATTAAAAAAAAACAGTATTTAAGAGAGACGGGACAAATTATTACTCAGAGCCACGAAAATAAAAACTGAACATGCATTAAAAATTAACCAAAAATTATAAATCCAAATAAACTAAAATCAAGAAAAAGAACCAATAATTGAAATGTAAAGAGAAAAGTGCAATAAATTCTTACTCAAATGAAGAAATCTACAAATCTATAAGTTGAAATTGAATCTACCGATAAAGTAAAAATTCATTATGAGGCTAAAGGTGAGGTGTAGATATAGGGTGTGTTTGAACTTATTATTTTGAAAGAATGTATTTTAGAAAAGTAAATTGACGGAAAATGTGTAGTTTAAAAAGAAGAAAAAATTATTGATGTGATGGAAATTATTATTTTATTGAAAAATGTGTGGTTGAAATGACTAAAATAATGAGAATGAAAATTTTAACGTGGCTTAAAAAGAGATAGTGAATCGTTATCATGAGTAGCGGAGAAAAACTTTAGTAATAAATAATCCCTCTGTCCGGTTTTGAAATCTTATTTATTTTAATATTATCGAAAAAATAATGTTTATCAAAAAAATTTCTAGTTTACTCTTATTTAATTTCGGCACCACCCACATCGCGCATCACCACCCACGATTACCCCTCACCTCAACGAACCTATACATGGCCTCACATCAATCAAACATGCCTCAAATCATTCTACTGTAATCTAGACATTCAACAGTGACGACGTCTATTTTGCCAAACTCTTCTCCTTCAATTCATGCATCCCACAACACTAAATCCCAAAATTGGCATCAATCGAACCATCAACAAACCCAAACGACAATGGGTATGAATCTAATTGAACCAATTATCCCCTCAACCGTTTCAATTTCTGGTCCAAAACTCTCCACGGGCGCGATGCACGGAGAGAGCTATCTGACCAAAATTGGTGGGTCCTAAGTGATCCAATCTTCAAATTCGTGTGAGGAAGGACGATGGGGGAGTGAGGCGAGATTGGCGGTGGTGGAGTCCCATGAGCATGGTAGCCGAAATGTGGTGCTATGTGGATCAATAGGTGGCAGCTTGGTAGGTTGTGAAAGTGGTGGTGGTTTTATGATTTCTCTGTAATTTCTTAAAAATTTAAGGACTATAGTTGCAGTTGGTTATTCATCTTTTTCTTCTTGTTTTATTTGAATGTAAGGGTAAAATCGTCTTTTATCGAAAAAATGGATAAAAGAGACCTTTTGTCCAATAAAAGGTGGAAGGTATGAGTGAAAATGCCAAAAAATAAAATGTAGGGACGTGTTGCACAATGACATTGAAAGGTAGGGATGTTCTGTGCTATTTATCCATAAATTAAATAATGATATATTAGTAAACGAATAAAACGAAGGTAGGAATGTTCTGTGCTATATATCCATAAATTAAATAAGGATATATTAGTAAACGAATAAAACGAAACATTCTCAATAAAAAAATATGACTATATAATCGGGACAAGAAAATAAGAAAAGTCAGCTTATAAATATGGGACAGAGGGAGTATGTGATTTTAGTTTTCCCATACCTTTTGGAAAAACACACATTTGTGCAACAACACATTTGTTTGTTGCACTTTCATTGCTGCTACTTCTATGCACACTTGCAGTAGGTGTGTAGTATAAGAATTTTATTTGTATCAATGATATGTTTATCTAAACCTTTTGTATAATCGCTCAATTTTACTGCTTGTGAATTATGTATACACAATAATGCTATTTGTACATTGTTTGATTGACATATAGTTTACATTTCATTGGAGTTCAACAAGTTGTGGATGAGAAAGTGTATTTTTTTAAAACTGTCCAATTGTATATTGTTACATGACACAATGTCAAAAATGATGTACATGTAGCAAAATTAATTTATACATCTTTTAGACCTCTAGGACCTATGGGCACATATTGTCAAGTCAGAACCGTTTTGGTTTCTTTTAAATTTTTTTACTATTAAAGCTCCCTAACTTTCCAAATTTGTAGCGTTTGAGTTCTACCATTGTTTTCGTCCACGTTGACCATTAAAATGTTGGTTTTTGTGTATATATATATATATATATATACACACACACACACATTATTAAGTTACTTTAATAAATAAATGAATAAAAAATGACTAACTAAAAAATAAGGATTTTGTTGTTTGTATAGAAAAAACAACCAGAAGAAGTGACCGAAATGATGTGTAGGGGAAAAAATTGGATGAAAAAACTAACTGTGTGATATTATGTGAGACGTTGTGTAAGTATTGATATACATGTAGTATTGTCCAAAAAACAATAATATTGTCCTCCCACGTTGCTACAAATTGGGAGGGTGGGCAAAATCGAACTAAATATGACAAGTGGTAGCAGCAGTTCGAGCCGCTTGTTAGGTTGATGGTTTAGCTCATAAGTACTCGAGCAAGCGAGCTCGATTTTCAACTAGTGAGACGAATGGAGCTTGGGGTCCTGGGCTCACCCTATATTGTATATTACTTTTCATGGTAATTACACCATACATTCCAATAAATTTCAAATTTTCACAAATACGTGTATTTATTCTTTTTAATTCCACATTTATTGTGTATCAGCATTAACCTAAACAAGACCACAATTACCCTCTGCTCTCTTGCCATCACCATCACCACACTACTTTCGTCGGAACCACACTACTGCCAACACCTCTTCCTTATGCACACGCAATTGACCGCCATCATGCAGTTTCCATCATTCACCATTAAGCACCACAATTGTCAACATGCACACACTACCACCTGCCATAATTCACCAACACCACCACTAAAGATGACCAGTTGCTGATAAGTGTAGTTTCTATATTTATTCGAGGTCCTATATGATGATATTTTACTGTTCTTTGGATAAAATACTACCTAACTTGTTTTATATTTCACTTTGTAGGTAAAACTTAATGTTTGATGAAGAATTGTAGAAAAGAATGGAAAGATAGCGAAAAATGGCTCAATTATATCAAATACAAAGTTCGAAGACTGAAATGCAAATAATCAAAAGTTACGTCAAACCTTACGATGAAGATTTGAGAGTGTTAGGTATCAATTGGATGAAGAAAGAAGCCAATGGGATGATATATAGTCAAAATATTATCACATATCAACTTTCAGCCGAAAAAGTTATGCTTCGAATTTTCAGTCTTAGTTTGAGACCTATTTTTGGCATAGGTAATGTTCGAATTGGAAAAATTTCCGATATATTTGTAACTCTTTGAGTTATCTTTCCAACGCATTTTGAATCACCTCGATCAAATATCGGGAGAAAAAAATATGACCAAAATATTAAGGTTGTTCGGTGGAAAGAAATGTATACCTATGCAGCCGCATATGTCTAATTTGATGCAACTGCATCATGCATTCTAGGGCCAAAATTGATTGTTGGACGTCCTTTTATGCGACCGCTTATAAATGTACTATGCGATCGCATAACTTTTGGCGAGATTTTGTTTCCTTTTTCAATTGAAACTTTACTTTGGTAATAAGATTTTAGGTATCCTATATATACCAAACTCGACTAGAACACCGGGAAGATCCCTTTTCGACCTAAAAAATCATATATTCTACGTATTTTAGAGGTGAAAAACGAGGCGCAATCACCAACCAAAGGCAAATTATACAAGTGTATTGAAGAATATTTATCCATTTTCAAGATTCAAGCCAAGAAATTGAATTTCTCCACTTTCTTCATTATTTCTCGATCCGGGTGATGTCTATTCATTATTTTTTGTATAGTTTAATAATTAGGATGGTTGGCTAGATTTTTCAATTGTATTGGATGAATGTTGAACCATATTTTCATTTATTTTAATTCAAGACATCAATTTAGGAATTTACATACTCATTACACTACTTATTGCTTGATTGTCAATTAAGTAGCTAGTTGCTTGTTATAGTGTAGGAATGCTCATAACAAGTTAAAAACGCGGTAAAATAAACTTGTATAATTAGAATTATGAATAATCTCTTTCACACATGCAATCTTGTTGATAATCTAAACCAAATGCATGACTTTCATATGAAAATATGAATTCGGACTATGAATAGGATCGTCACGTGTTAGTCATAGGTTGGTGTATCTTAGGAAAGAACATTTAACATATTCGTTTTATTGATTGTAAAAAATGTATGAATTTATTATATTAATTATTGAGAATTGAAATAGATGGAAATTAGGGAATTCACGATTCCAATATAAGCATCCACATATTAGAAAAAACATCATATTTTTTTAGAGTAGAAATTAATATAAATAACAAAACACAATTCTTTTTTATCGCTACATTTTGAATTTGATAAAAACTATTGAACTACAAATTAGACATTATTTCTCGTGGGAACGATAACTCTTAACTCACATATTTTATTACTTGTACAAAGATCTCGTACGTTTGCGGGTTTCACGCGAACAATTGCCACTATTTACCATGCACAACCGATGCAATTTCATATTGTAGTTGCAACTTTAGATCTAAATCAAATTTTAGATCGAATATTCATTTGTACGATTTTTGTTTTCGTTCTTTAGGGGTAGTGATGACGACTTTTTGGATGGTTTTTTATGATGATTTTGGTCTATGGCTACAGTCTAAGCTTGTGGTGTTGGTGGTGGTGACAACTGTGGTTATGGCAACCAGTGATAGTTGTGGTGGTGGTGGTCCAATAGTGGTGTAAAATTGAATATTACAAGTGGTGGTGGTAGTGGTGGTGGTGTCGATGGTCGATGTGACAATGAAAACATGTAGCAAAATGTGTTATATTATAAGTGATGGCGATGGTGATGAAAATCAATGGTGAAAATGCGTAAACATAATTTTACAAAATATAATGTTACAAAATTTATTTAAAAGTAAAAAAATGTTTAAAAGTAAGTAATTAATAAACTCATATATTTTTGAATTGTTCTTTTGAAAATTTTATCCAAAAATTTGTAGATTTTTTTTTTTTTGGCTAAAAAGAACTATGAGGGCTCGTGGGTCAAGGAGTCCTAACCTCCTAGTCAACGAGCCGGTCTAACTCGGGTCATTAATCAATGGCCTGACTCCAACTCATCCAATGAGCCAAATCCACGCATAGAGTTGGTTCGATTTGATAGAATCCATTGTGACCCTTAAATATTAGGAGGAATTACGTGTCATTTTCTTTTCCTTAATTTTCCTACGGAAACATTTCTTGGCTGCCTCATTATTGTCTCATCTATCATATAAGGTTGCGGAATACTCTACACATATCCTCCCATAATCACTTCACCGAAATTGCCCGAGTGGTTTTGATGCATTGCTACTTGCTTCACCTCAAACTATTATCCATAAGCTACTAAGATATTTTCCTATTCAGAGCTAGTATTTCTATTCATTAAAGCAGAGAAGGGTAAAACGAGAAGTGACAAAACTATGCCCACATGGAATTTGTCCACCAATATCCCAGTTTATCCAGTGGTTGCCTCTGATGTTCTTAAAGATGCCACCAATGCTGTTGCAAAGATTATTGGCTAACCCAGATCAGTTAAGTCCACATTTTCGATATATGTGTTTATTTATACTTGTATTTGTAGAATTTTTATGTCTCTGTATTTGTGAGTTCTGGACCTCTGGTGCATGCACTTGATTCATTGACAGTTGTTTGATAATATTCTTCTTATAAAAGGAGTCGCTTTTCCTGTAATATAAAAGTAGGTGTTTATGTAATTTCTTGATTTTGTCATGCATTATGTGATGATATTGTTAAATGGAGGGGTATCCATCAAGGGCGGAGCCAGGAAATTAATTGAGGGTGGGCACAATTTATCGACGTTGAACGTCGAGTTTTTGGTTATGGATTTAACAACAATAAAGATATAAAACAATATTACGAAGTCCAACCATTCAGAAACTGAAACTATGATAATCAACCAAATCAAACTAAAACTATGATAATCAAATTCAACATTTGAGATACAATCATACAAAGCAAAGACATGAGCTCCAGATTCACCAAATCCAACCAAGTCCAAGTTGAAGTTCCAACCATTCCAACACAACACTGCCCAAACATTATTCGTTCACCAAATCACCAATCCAATCCACAGACATCAAAATCCATAAATAAACTAAATTGCACAAAGTTTGAACACAATTACAGTCCATAAATAAACCAATCCACAAATTCATCAAAAAGTTCGAACACAATTACACAAACTCATTCCAACAATTTAACTCATTGGAAAAACAAATTGCACAAAGAGGAAGAGCTGCTGGACACTTACAGTCACTGGACTTACAGTCGTTGGAGACTGGAAGACGTCGCTGGGCTGGCGATTGCGAAGGCACAAATTGCAACACAGATATTATCAATAAGCAGAAATTGATGATAAAACCCCCCATTCTATTTGATTGTCCATAGAGTTGATTCAGCCATCTCAGCTCAACATATTTTGATATCGACTCTAATTATTGTTAAACTTGTAATTAGTTAGCTTGAATGACAAGACCATGAATAATGCTTGTCTAAACTGTGGATTACCAGTTCCGAAAAGAACTGAACTAGACGAGAATAATAGGATATCATGTAATTATAGAAGCTAGAAGAGTCAATTTCAACTTAAATTAAAGAATACTTAGTTTCAACTTGAATTATAGAACCAAACTAGAAGTAGAACCATTCAGTTTGGTACCATATTAACGTTTTTGAAGTTGTTCTTGTCTGAAATACGAATTCTAACAAAACCCCCTCTTCTCTCTCTCTCTACCTATCAAATGCTCCACCACACAAAAACCCCCATGTTTTCTATATTTTCGAGACTCGGATAATGAGACAGAGGGCAGCAGCCCGCAGCAAAAAGCAAGCCTTATTTCGAGAAGAACCCACCTCTCTTCGAGACCATTACCTTATTTACCAACAAATAACAATCGGTTTCTTCAGACTTCATACACAAAATATACATCAAAGAGAAAGAAAAAAAGCTACATACTTACACTAGGTGCTGGCGTGTTGCGATGCTAAGCAGTGACTGCTGAAGCCTGGAGCCAGAGGAGACGCCGATCGCAGGCAGAGGGCCAGAGGCGCTGAGGATGAGGAAACGCTGGACGCAGTCCCGCAGGCAGAGGGCTTCACAGTTCACTCCCTTTTAAATTTTTTTAGATTGGGCTTCACTCCTCTTGGGCTGAGAATTAGCCCATTACTAAAAAAAATATTTTGGGGATGGGGTTGAGCCCAGAAGTTCAGGGTGGGCCTGTGCCCACCCTGGTCCTCATTGGGCTCCGCCCCTGACTGTAACATGTTTCCTTAGATACAGAGAAAGCTTGGTTCAAGAAGCACTAATCCAAGTTTTTTTTTTTTAAATTAAAATTTTATTTACGTGGAAGATGTTAATTGCCAAAACCAAATTTCACATCACCAGTGGCACAATATTTTAGTTTTCAAACTTATACAACATAAATTATATTAGCAACCACAAAAGTAATTAAGTCATTTTTATTCCTTCCTGGTGATGCTATCATTGCATACCTATCATTTTTACCCCTATTCGGCGGGACACAAGTGTCCTTATGGACATCTCTATGTGTACTATAAGATACACATAGCATTTTTCATCAATTATCATACATAAATATTGAATTTCCTTCTGTGCTAATGAATGAAAGGCAAATCTCTAGTAATCTGCTTAAGTTTTATACAAATATCATTTAAATGAAGAAATCAAATAATGCTACAAAACACCAGAACAATTACCAGCAAAATCAAACACACACACTTAGAACACTTACTCAAGTATAGCCTTTAAGACTATCAAACTAAAACCCAAAAAAAATATTCAATATTATTCAAATAATGTCTAATAATTTTAGCAAACATATAATGCATTCACATACATCAAATCAAGAAAATGCCTTTTAAATTTGATAATCACACCATATTTAACTTACATGCGAATCACCAACACGACTTTAGATTGTTGGGAAAAATGGGTGATTTGTATGTAGATATTTATCAATTAACATAATAAAATAACAAATACAATTCAACAATAATATAACATAAAGTTAAGGTGAGATTTAGAAAGCAAGCCTTAGGGAGTGACTCCAAAGACGCTGTACTAAAGTCGTGTTGTCTCCCCTTCGTACGGGTACTTTCGGTATTACAAGATTTCAAGATAAAACTCATATAGATCACAATCGATTCTCCTTCTATAGAACGAGCCTTTTATCGAGTTGTCAAAAGCTATAAAAATATAGAATGAAAATGTATATAGGAGAATAATTGTTTAACTTATATTTTCAAGTTATGTTTTTCTCGTCAAATAAACAATGAAATTTCATGTCCCTTTTATAATGTAAAAGTTCAACCACCCACCATAATGAAAATTAATTCATTAAAAAGAGGTTACATCTAATATAATGATATTTTAATTTTATATTAAATCTAAAATTGAAAACAAACCTGAAAATTAAGATGTATTAATTTTGAAATTTAAAACTTACGACAACGAGTGGGCAGTCTTATCTTGCCAACTATAGATACGAGAACAATTTCGATTTGATGCAATTAAGTATTGGAGGGACGAAGAAGTGACCACAAACTGTGCAGCTTTCTTCTTGACACGAATGTGGTTTTGGAGCTATAACTGCGTAGGATTGTCTTTGATCGTCTGTTAGTTCACATATATTATTGGAGGGACATAATTAAAGTTAGATATATTTCATATAAGCCTTACCAATATTCCACATTATCATTATCATTCTCATTCTGTTGTTTCTAAATCACTAAAATTTCTGGTGTTTCTTCAATCTCTTTTCTTTTCTTGATATTCAAATACTTATTCATATCTCCAGTCTGGCTTCGAATTAATGCCTCCACTCTTTCTCTCTTCTTCTTTTTTTGAGCTCCAGATGCATATTTAGGAGCCATGGTATTGACTCCAATCACTCAACAACTAACAATTACTGAAAGGTAAAAAATGCAAAGTCAAAAAATAAGCTCCTAACATATTCATGGAAATTTACTAAAATCTCTAAAATTTTATAAAAATTCACTTATAAAATTGTGTTACTTGACAGTAGATAGAACTTGACAGCCATGGTATTCTTGCTTTTTGTTACTACTATTACCACTTAAAACTGTTGCTATTTATGTTTGATTTCATCTTTAGTCCATACTTCACCCATAGACACTGGAAAGTGGTAATGTTCATAAGAGTCACTTAATTTCCATAGCCTTATACATAAGGAAAATCAACCTGCTGAGAACTATATTTGTCATACAGAGTTGCAGAGCTTTCAGCTAGGAAAGATTATGTACACATCAAATTCTACCAAACCAAGTTCAACCAAAAGAAAAAAAACTATAGCTTTAATCTGAAAATAGTAGTGCCAAGTTAAAGCAGTAGAGAAGTCTTTCAAAAAAAGCAGTAGTGCCAAGTTAGCTTATATTCTAAATTCAAAAAAATTCTAGTGATCCCTTCACTTTTTCCTAAACACAATCTCTGATTCACATAAGACCATAAGAAGGCCGTGAAAAATTAAACTTCATTCAGATTATTTAGCTACAAAATAGGTTGCATTGTCTGTTGTCAAGTCTTTCAAAAAAGGATGCTTGGGCAGGAATTCATCTAGTCTCTTTCGAGTTTCGAGCACAATGTGTAATGTTAATGCAGGGGCATTTCTTTGATATCCTCAAATAGTCAAATATAATAGTTTTCAACACAAAAGGTTTACTGCCTGAAAGAAACACAATCCTATAACAATTAAAAGCATGAAGACAATGAGCTCATAAGATTAACAACTCGAAACCAAATCAAAACCACTCACCCGTTACGCTTTTGCAGGGCAGAGATTAATTTCATTCCATGATCATCTATTCATCTTATCTCATCAAATTCTGCTTTATATATATAAAAGGCAGTAAGGCATCAAGAAATTGCTGACAGAATTTGAGCGCATATTTAGATGGAAGAACAAAAGGCAAAAGCAAACTGGTTTTTTGATTCAAAAGTTTGAACTTTGAATCCAAAAGTTTTGTAAGGGCCTAAAGCTTTGGCTTCGGTTGGGGTGTTCCGTGTTCACGAGTTTTATAGACAAAAATGGTGAAATAATAGCAATGAGAAATCAACCCAATTTTTTCTAGGGTATTTTGTTGGAGAGAAGAAGAAGAAGTATGGAACGTGAATTAGGAAAAGAATAAATGAAAGCCACAATTTTTTTTGGGCCCCTTACCTAGCTGGGCCTGAGGCAGTGGCCTCTTGGGCCTCACCTCAGGTCCGGCTCTGTTACTAGATAACACAAATGTTTTGATTGGTTGGTTGACAAGCTATTTCATTATAAAACTTTTAGCAAATTTTGATAAAAGTTAATGAATTATGTGGTTGAAAAGTTGATCAAAGTTGCGACTTCCATGGAAATGTGTGGTTAAAATTGAAGTTTTACTAATTGAAAAGTTGATAATTCTCCAAGTATCTATCATGAATAAATATTGCAAATAATTTTTTCTTTCGGAGATGAGAGAGTCGAGTTACTAACACTTTCTCATGATTTTTTTAGTGTTCAGCGCTCGTTCTTCGGGTTCCATGGGTCGATGTTTTGACTGAAGTAGTAGCATAGAAGGTGCCGGGAGTTGAAAGCATGAGCTCAAACTGGTTTAGAACTAATTAAACATTGCTTGTCACGTCCTCTCAATCATTATGCCACGAATACTTCATTTATGAAGTGTATCCCTTCCCTGTATCTGGGCAACTACTTTGTTTCTAAGCCATGGTTTAGCAAATATATAAATGGTTTATAAATAGGAATAACAGTAGATCCTATGAAATGTGTAGATAATAATTTATAGTTATGAATATGTGAATGCTCGAGCCTTAAAATGGTTTGTTTCCTCTATGTTCAATACAGCCATGTGACTCGCTTTAATTCGGAGTTGTTAATTTTGTTGTTTGCTTTCCGATTAATTTTCAGGTATCTTAGTAATTCATGTATTGTAATGGAATTCCTAAAAAAAAAAATGGAATTCAGAAAGTGGCTTTGGCTATTAATAGTATTGGGAATTAAGGTCAATTCCCTTAAATTTGTTCAATCGTTCAGAGAAAAATATTGAGACAAAATATACGAAAAAGTTAAATTTTATGGACTATCAAATTTTTTTTCGCTAAAAAAAATATTTTTATACAATTATATAGAATTTCACAAACCATACCCTCAAGTATTATAGAAAAAAATAATCACTCAAAAATAATCACACACACAATTTTCTATCTTTGAATTAATTACAAAGAGAACAAGACAGCCTAGAGGATATTAGCTTAGCAAATTTTTCCTCTTAATAGTTGGCTGTCTTATCTTGCCAACTATAGATACGAGAACAATTTCGGTTTGATGCAATTAAGTATTGGAGGGACAAAGAAGTGACCACAAACTGTGCAGCTTTCTTCTTGATACNACAGCCTAGAGGATATTAGCTTAATAATTTTTTCCTCTTAAATCACGGACACAAAAGAGAGAATATTATCGATTTATAACAAACAATTAGCTACAAATTTGACCTAAAAAATAACCCAAATTTTGGCAGTCAAAAGACGCAAAACACTTTGCAAGCCGAAAAGGGAACTTTGTCAATTTCCTTACCAATTGGTTAATGATATCTACATATTTTTCTTCAATCGCTGAATTTCAAGAGGGAAAAATCCAACTTATTTCTGTTCCATAGCATTAGTTATTTGGCATGATTTGAGGAAACTTTCTCAATAACCTTCCCCTTTGAAAAATGAACCAAAATTTTTGCTCTCTCTTTGCAATTCTCGACCAGGATACTACAAAAAAAAAAAAAAAGATAAGCCGTTGACAAACTTTAACAATCCTAATAGAAAATTACCATACAATACTTCGTGATGGATCATATCGTCCAAACTTGATCGTGTTGGTCTTCATTCCAAAGCCTTTTGTAGTCTAGATTGAATCAACGCATCCATGATTTGTACACCACAAGTCAAAATTGATTCTTCCATCAAATTTCTCCACGTCACTTCTATGCTTCAACACTCCGAACGACCTGACTTTGATACGACTATTCGGAATTATAGCCAATTCCTGTAAATTCTTTGTTCAGAGAAAAATATTGAAATAAAAAAATTACGGATTGTCAAAGCTTTACCACTATATGAAAAATTGTACAATCATATAGAATTCTCACTCATCAAACCTCCCGAGTATCGTAGAAAAAATAATCACTCAAGGTTTATCATGCGCACAAATTTCTACTTATAAATTAACCAACGGAAAACAAGAAAACCCACATAGGAGTTTGACTAATTACAATTTCAAGCCACCGCAGTACAATAAACCAACATATTGTGAATAGGTTGTCTTATTTCAGTTTGTCTGAATGAGAAACTGATGAAAATGGGGAATGAGATGCCTTATTTTGCTACTTCTTTATTAAACTATCTAATCCCTTTTACTTTTACTAATACAAGAAAAATAAAAGAAAGATCCCCTTACTATTTATAAGATGTTAAAGTTTGAAATTCTAACTGTATTGTTAATGTTCGGTTCCATATCATAATTAAAATTTTTAATGATCTAATAATTTCAACAATTATTTTCATTATCCTAACGTTTTAAAAAAAAAAAAAAAACAGAACAATCTAACAAACAATAGTCGTACAAAATGATAAATATAGTCCAATTATAAAACATAGTGGACAGTTGGGCCTTGGACAGTGAAGAATTAGAAAATGAATGCGCTGAATGTTTTCAGAAAAAGAATTAAATGTTTGGCAGGTTCATTTATCAAAAAAAAAAAAAAGGGAACCAGTGTTCATCTCTTATGGGTTTAGAATAGAGAATTGAATCAAATCCATTGGTTCTCGATTTCAATATTAATTGAAAACGAACCACTCAGTCTAGTTCCAAACTTTTGTCCACTCCTAATATGGAGTCATCCATAAATAGATCGTAAGGACTAGAGGCCCATGCACCTCACTATAATACAAGTATGCATATTTTGTTCTCGGTGTTCTTAAATTGATCTTATTTAAACTTCATTCGTAGTCGTAACCTATTTGTTAGTTAAGGAGAAATGCATAAGATGCAATATGATCTCATCATTTTTCATTTTTAATGTCAGAAGGTTGAACATAATTTGAATTCACTAGTAATGTATGATTAGTAATTGTGCTTACTAATTTACTATGAAGTAAATTGCTTAGTGAAGTGTATACTTGTGTATTATACTATCCACTTTGTACTATTTATATGTCAAGTTCTCCCTTAATTGTAGAGGAGTAGTTGTCAACACAATTATAATTTTTTTGCTTCTTGTGCTATGGTGATGTGTTTCCCTTATATTTTGGAGCTCTAAGTGCGAAAGGGTGCTACGTTTGAGACTAGATTACTTCATAGCATGATAGTGGATTGTAGTATCCTCGACTCAAATTTAAAATTTTAAATATTTAGGTAAGGTGATACAATATCGTGCCAAAAAATAGTATATTGTAGTTGACTCAAGTTCCGTTACTATCTATTTTAAGAAAAAATCATGCTTGAGTGCATTGCTACGGTGGCCCCACAAGGTTTAAGGAACGTCGAAGTTTTCACCTTGCCAAACTTGGAAACATTACCGTGAACTTTAGGCGCTTTAGCGTACCTTTAAACATAACATTTGTGTGATACACTGTACCTAACTCGCCTACTATTCCTCGAATGTTTTCCACTATCTACGGGATAAGTTGTTGTTGTTTTTTTTTTTTTTTAATAAATGAAATGAAATGAAAGAAAAATGCATTGGAACCAATTGTAGAACGTGACAGCAGAATTTAATATTGATATCAATAGAACTATAGAAGTGTTTAACATAAAAATTTCCGGGTAAAAAGTCAAATACCCGTGTTGAATATGTTTTTTTTTTTTCCCTCTTGACACTTAATTGAGACTAAACAAATACTTAACTTTTTTTAATCCTTGTCATTAGGCAAGAATTTTGAAAAATCAAAAATCATTGTTTATGATATTAAAAAGTTACTTTTGAACATATTTAAATAATTTTTTTAAAGTATTTTGTTTGACTAAAAGAATTTTTAGAAGAAGTTGACCTAAAAAATACTCTTCTACAAGAACAGAAGAATAAACAAAACTCATATCAAATGAACCTTAAACTCTCATTTGGCTCCCATTAAAATTGTAATACATTTTTCTCTTTCTTTTTTTCAACTACAAAATTTTCAATAAAATAATATTATATGTAAATTGAAAAAAATTTCTTCTTTTTCAATCGAACATTCACCAAAAAAATACTATTCTAAAAATTATAAAAACGGGGGCTAAATCTCCTATGAGACAAAGATGGATAATTATTGAAAGAGATGTTATTTTTAATTGAATGACAAAAAGGAGTTTTTTTTCCTCTTTAATTAATTTCCAATAATTATTTACTTAGAATATTCAACTTTACCAACGTTAGGTTACAACCTGAGATTTAAGTCTAGAAATAACATGGAGTTACAAAATATAGAAAATAATTTATCCACGCTTGAGATTTCACGGAATTCAAATTTTATTACCAATTGGTATGTATCCAGTGAAAAGCACGATCTGATCTTGGCCTTTTCGCCAAAATTAAAATTTGAAGTCACTTCCAAACTATATTCCTAAAATATCTCACGTTACACCTCATCCGACGAGGTTTCAAACATCAACTACGTGACAGCCAACTAAACAAATTAACTCAAGCCCACACTCTATGTCATTGTCCCACCCAACCTAGTTGAGATGGTCAGAGATAGGTAGTCGAAGTGATGTTCGACCTTCCCTAGTTTAGATAAGGTGTTATGACCTGTTGCATTACAAATTCAAAACAAGTAGCATCTCAATGTGAGAAGGCATCTCCTCGTTTTACCTTTTCCAGGAGGTCTTCTGTACAAAGTCTTTTGAATGATTGATTGATATGACATTTCTATAACAAACATTTTTAAATCAATTTGTTAGTCTACTTTTCATATGCAGACATAAGTTACAGGGTGACTACTTTCGAAAATTATTTAATGCTCATGAATCTAGAACTACAAAAGTGACACATAGGAGGAGATGCCTCGACTGTTAAGCTAAGGCCACGTGTTATTTTATCCAACAGTAACTTCACCATTTCTACTAAAAAAACACACGGTGTTATTTTCAAGTAATGCAATTTTACACTATCAATAATATTATTGCCCACTCTCATTGTTCTCTACAACGCGGTACCAATACACATACTTGTGACTCATGTCTGCCTTTCATGCTACACCAAATTATATAAGTTGACTAACTTGATCGTTGGAATGCTCGCAATCGTCCCTCCCATCATCCGAGAAGGACACATATTTCTAACGATTTGTCAAAATGTACATGAGTTTTATGCGTGATGTGAGTGAAATCAAGATCTGTTGGTCACATCAACGATCGAAAATCGAGATCAACATTTTATATGAATGTAACTAATACTTTACCTTCATAGTTGAACCAATAATTTGTATGCCTACCTATAATAGCCTCGGTCGCTATATAAATCAAATTTATTTTTCTTAATGCACAAGCAAATATAGAACTAAACAATAAAGAAAAGCGAGTTTCATTTATTTGGGAATTTTCAAGCTATACTACATTTTACAGACTACCAACGTGGAAATCGGAGGAAATTGATAACAACGAATGGAAAAGAGGAAACCCCCTGACCTCCCCAAACTCCCCACCCCTCGCAAAAAAAAAAAAAAAAAGGATAGTTTTATTATTTAATGTTTAGAAGCTCATGGGGCTGTCCGGATCATTTAGAGCTGCTATTGCACCTTCTATCTTCAGTCTCAAAAGTTCTCTCTCCTCTTCATCTACCTGAAATATTAGTTAAATATTTAATTAATTAGGCAAGTTTACAGCAAAAGAAAAGAAAATACACAAAAATAAAATTATAGAAAGGGCATCAATTCACATTAATTAAGTATTAAGGAACAATGCACGGGTCATCAATCTTTGTTTTCTTGAAAAAATAATGAACGCTCTCATTTCTTAGACGATGTGTCTTGACTAAAATCTAGGGCAATTCCATATCTACGCCTCTACTGGGTAAAGCTCGAGAAAATTGTCTTTTGAAATATCAATTTACATCACACGAAAATAATATACGATTTTTGTTCGGAATGTAAAAGACTTAGCTAGAGTCAAATTTTAAAGTCAACCAAAATAATAAAAACAAAAAGAGGGAATAAAAAAAGAAGTGCACAAACTCCAAAGTGAACAATAAATATTAAAACAAGAAAAAACTTTTATTAAAGCAAAAATTGGACCATGCCCTCGATTATATAAGTTTTTTTGTCGTGGATTTATTAAGACAGCCTTAAATAATCCTTATTTTATTCAAATGTCACTATTTGTAATCTTTAAAGTTGATTTTGTCTAGCCCCACTATTCTATCTTTTCTTTACTTTTGTTCTTGATCATGATTCGTTACCAAAAAATATATATAAAATTTTTCCCATAATTGAATATTTTTTATTTGTAAATGCTGCATATTATTTTGAATAGGTCCAGCTGTTTCCTGATTTCAATAATAAATATACCTTCACCGTGTCCAAGAAAATGGGGAAATTTGTTAGGCAGTCCACCAGATACAATTTGAGGATTGATTATATATTCTTAAATTAAACAATTATTCAGTATTTTTAAATTCTATTATTTAATTATAAAGTTCTTGAATTATGTGTTCAACTTGAATTATCATAGTATTTATTGTATGATTCGCAATGTCCCAGATAAGATTTAGTAGACACCATAATAAAAGAAGTTACAATAGTTGCGAGTTAACACGTGTGTGCATGCTCGGCCATAAAGGAAATATCACCTTGTTCACACTTGTAAAATAAGTTTCGACAAATAACATAAGTAGTTATGAACATGATTACGATTCAAATTGACATGTGTGACTGTACTAGATATATTAGAGAGAGATCACCTCACTCGCACGTGCAAGATAAGATTGAGTAGTTAGTACAACAGATATGGTGTAATGTGCAAATTCATGTGTACAAGTACTATACTAGAGAGGGGATTCACCTCCGTCTCACATACAAAATAGGATTTGGTAGATTGCAGATTCGATGAGGAGGATTCACCTTACTCGTAGATGTAATTCAAATAGATCAACGACGATAAGTGTTTACGTAATAAACTGGAGAGAGAATATTACCTCGACAAATACAGTCTTCAAAAGGTTTTGAGAGAAAGCAGTTATGTTGGCAGTAATGATTTTGAGCTTCAAAGATTCAAAAATCTCACATAGCTTTACTATTGTGTATGTTCTTTTGGTGCAAGTGAGGCTAATCACAGCTGTCTTCTCCCCCAAGTGGGATACCCTCAACTGCCAATTATTTAATATAAAAAAATCAATTAATAATTTGATTAATCAATTATATACCATTAAAGCTAACACGTTTGTTCGATAAGATAGACGACAAACTAAAATCTTGTCGATTGTAGAATTGACTATAGAAATCATGTATGTAAAGCAGAGAAAACTGAGAAAATAAAGGTAAATATAAAGAACCCACCTCAATAACGTCAATGGGAAATGATCTTGATGTTTTAGAATCATTGCCAAGATCCAATCTTGTTCTCTTTGGATTTGCACAATAAGGAGCAGTCTCTTGATCAAAATCAAAGATTGCACTATTTCCTGATGTACCAGATTCCAACTCTGATATTTCTAATTGAATTCTCCTCTTTTCTTCCTCCAACTTTTCAATATACTGAATTGCATCTTTGATTATTGATGCTTTATCCATCTAAATTCAAATCAACAATTCACCAAAAAAAAAAAAAAACTTTTAAGCCCTTCAATAATAATATAACTTATTGCACTTGGGTGGGGAGTGGGATTGGGGTGGGTGCAATAATTGAACATAAATCATAGTATTTTTCTTAGTTGGTCACCTTTGTAATATTGGGGACCACTGCTCTCAATGCATAGAGCCTTTCATTGAGCTTTTTTCTCCTGTTCCTTTCTGAAACAATGTTCTTTGATGTCACTGATGAATTTGTTCCATCAGGAGAGCTCGAATCATAGTACGCAGATAATGTTTCATCGATAAAACTGCATTGATAGTTTCTAATTATCATACATTAACATAAACCCGAATATGAATGAGGATTAAGCACAGACGCGAACTGAAACGTGAAAAATGAGAAATAGAAGAGAGTACCCGTCGAGTTCTTCGGCTTGGAGAAACTTATTGGTTTCCCAGTAATTTGTGTATTCATCATCAATGTTTTCCATTGTGTACTCAAGAGAGGGAGAGAGTGGAGATTCTTATGAAGGGAGAGAGGGGATTATTCTACGTGACATTATTGCCATGTGGGGTGCTTTTATAGGAAAGGTTGCCACATGTCAATTTTTTTTAATAAGTATTATAATATGTATGTATTGGTTGGATGATCTTAGCCGTCCATTTATACTTACTCATAATCATTATTTCAAAATTCTTTAATTCTTATACTTATTTTCAAATAGACATTTACGTAATAAAATATTTTAAATTTAAATTAAATTTTCTTTTACTTTTTAATTATATACTTTTCAGAAAATTATTATTCAGAACTCAATTTTTTCAAAATAACAGTCATCAAACGCGACCTAGGAGTGGTCCACGTAAGTACACCGTGCTCAATTGAAATTGACGGAGACTTTTTTTCCCTATGTCATGAAATGTGTGTTATGTATATTTCTAGAGCAAATTAGGGGAAACATGCTCTGAAGTTTTCCTTATAAAAAATTTGGTAATATTTTTTTTTATTCGCAAATCAGATACTTATTATAAAAAAATAAGTATTTAATTTTTCATTTCAATGAATCCCTTATAATTTAGGGATTATTATGGATGTAAACTAGTCGAGGCGAGCCGAATGCGAGCCGAAGTTGGTGGCTCGGGTAAAAACGGACTGAATTTTTTTTAGCCCGATCCGAGCCGGCTATTTTTTTTCCTAAAATTCTATTTTTTTTAAAGGCAGCCGCAACTACCTTTAACTTTAAAATAGGTAGCTACACGGGCTTGCTCGACTCGAGCCTCGACTCAGTTCCAACGAGCCGCGAGTGGAGCTGATTTGGACTTTTCTCGGACCAAGCCGCAAGCTACTACAATCGACGAGCTGGATTGACGTCCCTAGGGATTATCATTTCAAGTATAGTGTTAAAAATGGGAATTTCACTAATTTCATGCGCCTTTCGTTCTTTAAAAGTCTTGTGCAGAGAGAGATGTTCCGTCTTTATCATAATTGCTCTGGTTTGACGTGAGCAATTTCATACTTATTGTTAAGAATTTCGTCCATCTTCTCATTCTTCATTTCAAAGTATAGGGGAAAAAAGGATCTTTATGTCTCTCGGACATCGAGGAAAAGGAAGTTACACAAACTATTCTTCACATATTTGACACAACTTTCGGTTGAAAGGAAGTCTCAAAGGCAAGAATACTACAACACGTTATATCCATTTGAGGTAGCGGTGGCAACCGAGCTGAGCAACTCGTCGGCTCGACTGCTAAGCTCGACAAAAACGAGCCCAAAGCAGAGCAGGTCGACTCGTCGAGCTTTTTTTTTAACGAGCCAAAAATAATAATAAAAATAAAAATCAGTGATCAGAACGGTCATTGAATCACTGAATTTTCAGTAATCGTATCGGTCCTTTATTTATTTTTATTTTTTTCATTTTATTTTTCTTCCCTATAAATATTTATTCATTACAACATTTTCCCCCCACTAAATTTACTATCAATCTCTCATTCTCTACTTTACTTTCTACAATTTATTTACAAATCAATATCATCATTCTGTAATCTATACATTATTCTTCTACATTTTATTTTTACATTGTCGAGTTATAATCTTGATTTTACAATTTATTTTCTACACTACTACATAATCTTCATTCACTCTACTTAAAGTCTTCAACATTCAATTTCAATTATTCACAAATAGATTCACGATCGTTTGTTGAAAACTTGTTCGATGTTGGAGGCGAAACACTTGCCCAAAGTCAGTTTGGGAATGAATTCGCCGGTCTAAATGAATTACTCATTCTAGAAAATATTCAAGATTTTGACGTTCATAAAGGTGGCCATCCAATTGATTTGAATGACGTTGATGTTGATATGCATGCTAGTCATCCAATTGATTTGGAACGGGATGAAGAGCCTGTATTAGATTTTCTCGATGCAAGAGGGAAGAGAAAGGGGAATAAGTAGGCAAAATGTTGGAACTATTTTAAATTGGTTCAAACTAGTCGTGTGATCGATAGAGTTTCAGAAACTAAAGCTGCATGTAAATACCGTCAACAATGATTGGTATGACAAAAAGATATTGGAATCACACACCTCAACCGTCACTACAAAACATGTGCGGGCAAACATGGGCTTCTTCGAGCTGGTCAAATGCAACTACAGTTTGGTAATCTAGGCGTCGGTGCTACTATTACGTCACTTTCTACGTGGATGTATTCGGAAGAGAAAGCTCGAACGGGAATGGTGAAGTTCGTTGCCGCGATGGAGTTGCCACTAGCAATAGCGGATAACCAACATTTCGTTTCCTACGTAGAACAATATCTTCAACCAATGTACGTTGGGTTAAGTCGAAATACTTTTCGTTCTGATACAATTGAATATTTTCTTAATTCAAAAAAATTATTGATTGCGAATTTAGAAAAATATGGGGGTGTGATATATTTAACTTCAGATATGTGAGAATGAATTAATAAAAGATGTTACATAACTAAAACTGCACACTATATAAACCCACTTTGGGTCTTGCATAAAAAAATTATTACTTTTAAAATTATTGAGTTCCTGCATAATGCTAATGATACATTTAATACTATTACGAACATTATTAGAGAATATAAATGCGAGAATAAAATTCGTTTTTTTACGTTCGACAACGCTGGTGTGAATTAGCCTATTATCGATAGATTGCATAGAGCGTTTCAACCCGATTTCGACGATTTTTTATTTCATATTCGATGCGTTTGCCATATTTTTAATTTAATAGTACAAGATTGTTTAAAACATATTAAGAATGAAATTCAACGAATTAGGAATGCCCTAACATATATCACGATTGCAACTAGTAGAAAACAAGCATTTGAAAAATTTTGTGCCCAAGCTGGGGCGAAGCATATAAAAACTTTTATCCGTGACGTAGGGCATAGATGGAACTCCACATACTTATTATTGAAATCATGTGAATGTTTCGAATATTTAATTACTGAATTTATAACAGTAGGCCTATGAGAGACAACGTCGATACTATTTTAAATAAGCACGATTGGCATTTAGTTTTTAAAATTAAAAAAATTTTGACAAGTTTTTATGATTCTACAAATATTTTGTCTGGTGCTTATTATCTTACTAGTTACATGGTTCTTGAACATCTGTATATAATTTCTAGGACTTTTCATAGATTTAAAGATGACCCCAATTTTAGTTCAGTTATATTTTCCATAGAATTAAAATTTAGAAAATATTGGGAAGACTTGCCCCTATTATTTTCGTTAGCATGCGTCATGGACCTCCGATATAATTTATCGGGTACTAAATTTGTTATTGATCAAATTTTAAATATTTTAACTTTTAACGTACATATTACTTATAAGAATTTGGAAAAAAAAATTATGTGAAATGTATGAAGTATATGCTTACGAATGGGTACACATATTAATCGTGTACCCCCGACTCTATAAATACTCATCTCTCTAATATAGGGGATGACAACGCTGAAATTATAAATTTATTCCAAGGCCTGAACTCATATAGATATGATTCAACTACATATGCATGTGATTCCTCTAGTAGTAGTAGTAGTTGTTGTTATTTGTTTTCTACTGCATGTACTCAAATATCGAGTAATAGTTTAAATGCGTTGCCTACTGAACTAATTAATTATTTTAATCATAATATGCCTAGTAACAATGCAATTAGGAAAAATTCAAAAGAAGTAATTGATTTCTGGCGAATGTATGAATGCCGATGGCCAGTAATTTCTGCAATGGGAAAATATCTACTAACACCTCCGATTAGCACTGTAGCTTCGGAGTCTGCTTTTAGCGCAAGAAATAGCGTTCTCTCCGAGGTTAGGAATCGACTAAAAGAAGATATTTTTGAATCATTAATGTGCATGAAGGACTGGGAAGACGCTTATTATCGATTGGAAAATAAATATGTCGAAATTACATATAATCAAGTAAGTGATATTTAATTTAATCATATTCATCACAAAATTTTATTTTAATACCTTTATAATTTTTTAAAAAAAATTGTACACGTAACAAATTGTTTGTGTACAATTTTTAACTCCGCCTACTCGAAATTGAAGTAGCCGGTCCCAAACTCGGATAAATGAGGAGAGTTTGTTTATCTTTTTTTTTTATTACTATTTTAAAAAATAAAAATGTTTTAAAAATTATATATTTCAAAAAATGTTTAGAAAATTTGTGTGTGTGTGTGTGTGTGTGTGTGTGTGTATATATTATTTTTTTTAAGGTTTAGTATAGTTAAGAAAAATGTATATTTCAAAAATGTTTAGAAAATGTATGGGCCGAGCCGTTGCCACCCCTAATTTGAAGTCACAAATATAATTAAAACGGATATAACCTCACAATTTTTATACATTAGATATAATTTTGGGAAGAGACCTACGACAAACTATATCAACTTATATATATTTGTCATGACTTCATAGAGAAAATGAAATCACATAGAAAGTGATTTAGCATAACATAATTCCAAACATTTGATGCATTTTGTTAGTTGTGACTTTCCATAATTTGATGTAGATCGTTAACTGTGATGAGAAAAAATACCAAAAAAAAAAAAAAAATTAATTAGTGGATCCACAATTTCATTTAGTTCATCCTCACAATAATGAATATGGAGATAGAATAAATGTCTTGCTAAATTTTAGGGTGGAATGTTATGAGACAAAAAAATTACCTATATATCACATTATCCTAGTATATCGATAATTTAAATCACATTCATTATCTTATATAAATCTATAATATCAATTTTGTTTTTACAAAATCCATGATATATATAACACGATTTATGAAAACTATTTCAATTTTGATAATTGTGCATATATAATCTTAAATTAGGGTGGTTGTGATTTTTTTTTCCCGATACCTTTAAGCGTGTGTACTATTTTGTTGCTCATCGCGTGACTCGACCAATTTGCATTGTAAATGGAGCCACATATTTTCACGTCTCCCATTTTGTGGGTGAGATTTTGAAGGTTTAGATATATCGACTGATTGAGTATAGAAAGTGTCCTATATTGGTTTATTCATGGATCAACAAATGGAAGCTAATAATAGCATTCAAAAACATGGAATCTTGGAAACAAATAATAGTGTAAATTGGGTAGTTGAGCCAACTAGACTTGTACTTCTTGTCAACCTTTATTGATACATATAAAGTACGAACTTCATACAAATAATTTGGACGATGCAACAAGTATTTCTTGACAAATTAAGAAAATCAGTACGGAGAAGTATGAGGTTTTAGAGTTAGATAGGGCCAATGGTTGAGCCACAAGTGTAAACATGTTTTTTCTATTTCTTTTTTTTTTTTTCAATTTATTTTCAAGAAAAAATGCACATTTACAGCCAACCCCTTGACATTATATGTCAATGTAGTGTGAAATGTAAACCTAACTAAAAATGTTAGAGGTGAATGGGAGATAACCGCGGTTGTCTTTGAGAATATAGTATTTTTGATGAAGTTGTTCTTGCTCACTTGACACCAACCTATGGTTGTGTATTGCAAAATTAGTAATATGTGTCACATTCTTGACATTTTGCGCTTATATAAATATTGCTATTCACTCTCAATGTGATTCTAAGCTAGCATTCATAAATAGAGGAAATCATATATCAAAAGTGATTTATTTTTTATCATCATGAAATAATCACGTATTTAGTCAATAAAATAAATTATTATTTTTTGACATTTACTTTAAATAAAGCAATTTTTTGACATTTAACTTGAAATTAAAATGTGAAAGATATCGGATTTTTGTTTAGTCCTTTTATCTTAGATATAAGAATGGCACAAATAAATGAAATGATAAAAATATTATCATTAAATGTTAATCAGATTCTAATCTACACCAAAAAGAGACCTCGTATATTTTTCAATTATATTTAGTAACATGTGCTAAATAAGTTTTTTTATAAAAATAAATAATTTTAAAGGAGATGTTCGGCCCTGCTTAAAAGGAAGCTAAAATGTAAGTTTAAACTAGGTTTGGCGTCAGGTGATTGATCTGAGTATTTGAATACCTGAAATCACCCATTACACTTCGAGTATTTCGTAAATGAAATTATTCACGTTATGGAATATGCAACTAAACAACGTAAAGTATGGTTGGAGTTGCTATAAACGAGAATAATATTATCCAATTATTTAAATAAATGAATCTGATTAATTAGAATACTTACTACTTGGGATTTGCAAACTAGCTACTTCCTGGGTCGAGTCGTTTGGCCCAAATGAAAAAAATATATACAAAAAATAATTTTTTGATTTCAAAATGGAGTATTCATGGTTCCGANTTTTTTTTTTTTTTTTGTCAAAATCTCCAATTCTGGTTTGAGAGGTTTGGTTCCTCCATCCTACTTTAAACACGGGCAAAAATGCTGTAAACAACTTGCAAAAGTAAAATTAGTTCTAGTTAATTATGTTTAACTTAAATTAAGACACCATAATCACGTGTGAACAATGTCTTAATCGCATTAATTTAAAGCCATGTTCACTGCCGAAATTGGTGATCTGCTGTCCACGTTTCAACTGGTCATGTCCACATTATGTTTTTCGTGGCTCTTATTTATTAGCATGCTACATGCTTCTTTGACAAATTTGTCCATGATTGTTTGGCATAGATTTCTAAAATCGAATGGCTCTCACAACTTTTTATGGAAGTTTTGAGATTCTCGTTGCATTGAGAGTAGTTTGTGCTTACAATTAGTCGTCC
>CAIGRB010117196.1:9626-34529 GCA_903798255.1 Fraxinus quadrangulata
TTATTTATTAATAAATGTGACCGAAATTACAAGCACACAACGGTCACTTATGAGCCAGTTACAACAAATTTGTTGGATTATAAATGCATTTAATTTGTTGCCGACAATACAAAAAACTTCCCAAAAATTTCAACAGTGTTTAGTTGTTTTATTAATACACAATAATTAATGAAATGTGGCCTCTGAACTTCCTTTTAAGCACATTACCGTTGGGGCCTCTACATTTCAATATATATATTCTCTGTTAAAGTTTATCAGTTTGGTTAAGAGGAACCCATGTCCTAACCAGTCATAGTCTTTGGCTCTCTCATACGGAAGCTTCTCAATCTCTCTCGCGTGTTCTTTGTAAGCATCTAATCGTGTTCCACTTCGTTCGTGAAAGGCTTGCCTCGTGAGTTTACACAGCACATTGGACACTCTGCCTATATAGTTCTACCAAAAGTTGTTGTTACCTTATAATTTTCATTTTCGGTAAGGGGTCTTTTCTCGAATTATTTATATAGTATTAGTCAGGAGTTGATAGTACATGGATGAATTTTTTGTAGATTAAAACTGCATTTTTTGGCATTACTTAGCTCTTGCTTTATTATCAAAGACAATAATTTGATGCATGGTTGGTGCAATTTAGAGCAATTTAGTGACACATAATGGCTAATGTGAGAACATATAGACCACTTTCCAGCATAGAATTCCATGCCTTTCATAGAAAAAAGTCACAATCTGGCTTTTGCTTTTACTTTAGCTTTACAGTGAATCTTTTTTCATCTTTTGTGTCTTGATTCTCAGCAGTGTTACACATCTGCTGTAAGTTAATTGCCTTTTTAATTCATCATGATAAAATGACATTCTGCTTTTCCACTTTGATAAAGTCAATAAAGAAGATATTGCTTTTTAACACTTGTTTAAAATAATAATCTATGGATGCATCAATTGCAATTATTTATTTTTTTTGCTGTTTTTGCTTCTGCATGATCATGAAGTCTTAAGTCTCTCTACAGTATTTTCATAAATGGGCACCTTCTGTAACTTTCTTAGATGTTCTTGTTAAATTGATTAAGGTCAATTCTTTAGGACATAGTTAATTCTGAATCATAATTTCTGTCTTAAGCAGAGTCAGAACAGTAGTTTAAATGCATCATTTTGTTACAGCGATTGTCATGAATCCAATATTTTTGCTCTGTGCTCGTGCCATGTGTTCATGATAAGTTTTTTCAAAGCATTTAGCCAATGCGATGCTTCCAAATCTAAATCGATTGGCTCGCCTTTCTTACTTGAAAAAGTTTGAAAAGAATGACTTTTTGTCCAAAAGCGAACCAAACCAATATGGAAATATGAATTATAAATTTATAATTGAAATTTCAAAAGTTCAAATTCTTGTTTCAACCATTTACATAATCTGATTGTTTCCCAGTTTGTGGCTAAGGAAATTATGGGGCCTTTTGGGAGAGCACATTGAAGGAGGTACATGTACTTCAACTCTCATTTAAAATTGCAAATTAAAAGAGAGTAGGGTAGTAATATCAAGCTTAAGTATGTCCATGATTTATCTTTTGTTTCTTAAAGGGGGATGAGGATGGTATTTTCTTCTTCTCTATCGGTTAAAGAGGATTTGTATAGAATCTTGCTTGGAATGTATCTTTTTTATTCTTTACAGTCTCAGTTTCTTGCTTCTGCAATACACTTGAAACAAAATTACATTGCTCAGAGTGTAATTCACCCTTAAGCAATTCAGTACTTCTTTCCATTGCTCGTATTGAATTATCGCTTTCTTTAGTTCCTATAATTTATTGTGCTTAATAGATGCTTCTTTTAAGTCACTGTTTCTTCTCCAGGACAGAACAAGAACTGGAAAAGCTGCCGGGATCAAATTCAACTACTTGTGTTATCTGCAACATTTTACCAAATGAAACTTCTGTTTCTTGTGGCAGCTGTTGCAAATCTCTTTCTGTTATTACCGAATTTTCAACAGATTGTTGCTGATCTTGATTCAGACAGGAGGGCTCTACTTGATTTTGCTGATGCTGTCCCACATCTTCGAAAGCTTAACTGGAATACCAAGGTCCCAATATGCTCTTCTTGGGTTGGCATAATTTGCAACAAGGATGGAACTAGAGTGCGCGAAATCCATCTTCCCGGGATTGGGCTCTATGGAACGTTACCGGCGAAAGCCATTGGAAAACTCGATGATCTTAGGGTCCTTAGCCTTCGATCCAACCAACTTAATGGAAGTCTTCCTTCTGATATCCTTTCCATTCCTTCCCTCCAATCCATCAACCTTCAACACAATAACTTCTCTGGTGATGTCCCTCCTACCCTCTCTCCTCAACTTAGTGTAGTTGACCTGTCCTTCAACTCTTTCACGGGGTCAGTTCCATTGACAGTTAAGAACTTGAAGAGATTATCTACGTTAAATCTCCAGTTCAATTCCTTCTCCGGAGGTGTCCCCAATCTTGACCTCCCAAGGCTTAAGAGTTTGAATTTGAGCCATAACATGCTAAATGGCTCAATTCCATATTCCCTACAGAAGTTTCCGATTTCTTCCTTCATAGGAAACTCTCATTTATGTGGTCCACCACTGACTTCTTGCTCTACATTATCTACATCCCCTTCCCCTTCGATTGACAATTTTTCTCCTACAATTTCTGGAATACATAATGCTTCTCACTCGAAAAAACTTAATTCAGGAGCTGTCATTTCTATTGTGATTGGTGGCTGTTCAATATTACTTCTTCTAATTTTGGTGATCTTGTTCTTCTGTCGGAAGAAGAAAGATAGGGGCATTAGTGCGACAAAAGCTAAGGCCTCCAGTGGTGGAAAGAACGAAAATTTGAAGTCTGATGATTTTGGTAGTGGAGTACAAGGAGCCGAGAAAAACAAGCTCGTATTCTTTGAAGGGTGCTCTTATAGCTTTGATCTCGAAGATTTGTTAAGGGCATCAGCTGAAGTACTTGGGAAGGGTAGTTATGGTACAGCCTATAAGGCTGTTCTAGACGAGGCAACTGTAGTAGTGGTGAAACGTCTAAGGGAAGTTGATGTTGGAAAGAAGGAATTTGAACAGCAAATGGAGATTGTGGATAGAATTGGTCGGCACCCTAACATTGTGCCAGTTCGTGCTTATTATTATTCCAAAGATGAAAAGCTTCTCGTCTGGGAATACATACCTGCTGGCAGTTTGTCTGCAGCCTTGCACGGTATGCTTTCCTCTTGTTTTTCCTTGTTCTATTGGATTATGTAGAAGTTAATTATACTGTTCACTATTCCCTCTATTACGGAAACACGCTAGATTCCTATCCTACATAAAGGAGTTTGAGCCTTGAGATAGACAAAAACACAGAGGTGTGAGATCTTCCCAAACTCGTTCTTCTTGATTTTTATGAAAATCTGCATTTTCGAGTAGACTTAGGTCTTAGCTTTCACATCAGCAGTGAACAACTATAAATATTTGTGTTTCTGCATGCTCACCCATACCAGTCTCATTCAATTATGATCTCCATGATCAGTGAGAAATCACTAAGTATAATGATAGCCCCTTAACTTATTCTGTATGATGTACCACAATAGGTGACAGAGGCACTGGAGGAACTCCATTAGATTGGGACTCCAGGCTGAAGATTTCGCTTGGAGCAGCAAAGGGAATTGCCTATATCCATTCTGAAGGTGGTGCTAAATTCACTCACGGCAACATAAAGTCCTCAAATATATTCCTCAACCCAGATCTCGATGGCCACGTTTCTGATTTCGGCTTAAGCCCTCTGATGAATTCTTATGCTATCAAATATCGAGGTGCTGGTTATCGAGCTCCAGAAGTGATTGAAACTCGAAAAGTCACTCAAAAATCTGATGTCTACAGCTTTGGAGTAGTCTTACTTGAGATGCTCACAGGCAAATCCCCTATTCAATCATCAGGCTACAACGATGTTGTTGATCTACCTAGGTGGGTGAGGTCTGTTGTTCGAGAGGAATGGACAGCTGAAGTTTTTGACGTGGAGCTGACCAAGTGCCCGAACATTGAAGAAGAGTTGGTGCAAATGCTTCAGATTGCTCTTGCGTGCGTGGTAAAAGTACCAGATATGCGACCATCTATGGAAGATGTAGTTAGAATGATCGAGGATATTCGACAATCTGAACTCGAGAACAGACCGTCGTCTGAGGATAATATGTCGAAGGAATCCAATGTGCAAACACCAGAATAATTTGAGCTTTTAGCTTATAGTTTGATTCTTGAATCAACATCAAAAATTTGTTGTTCATCTCCTTGGTTCATGTAATATTCCGCAAATTTCAGGCCATCAAATGTTTCTCTGCACATTAAGATTAGCCACATGCTTCCAGTTTTTTACCCTTGTTTGTGCCTCTTTATCTTGATGTAGTGACCGTCACATTTTAGCCATTATCTGTCTTTTCTCTTTATATCTTTTGGAACTTCGAACTGAATTTTAACAAATCCATTTTTGTATAAATTATAATTCAGAAGCCCCATTGCAAGTAAGATCCATTTGTAGAAACCTATCCAAGTTCTCTAACGTTTTGGCGCTTAAACTGGACTTAACTGGATATTAAGTAAACCGTCAGAGGTCGAGCTTCATTATATCCTCGAAATTGCTTGAACCCAAAGGTACACTATAATTTGAGAGTGGCGCAAATGACACTTACGAGGAAAGTGATGGTGTAACATGAATCGAAGTCCATCCCTATTCTTTGATCATGAAATCAACACATCTTCTTACGTGCAACATGTTAAAAGAGATAGAAATAGATAATGCGTCTTTAGATCTTCCTATAGATATATAGTAATATATTGAATAGCTCACAATTGTTGAAGGGTAGGCACGGAAAAACATGAATAGTGTTTCTTGAGTTGCTAATCTCTTCATAAATAGACAATTATGTAACATTTTTCATTTTTCTCATCTTTTCTTGAGTACATTGACCAAAAAATCCCAAGCTCAATGTCGACCAATCTTTTATGCCACAAGGGCAATTTTGGTATTCCAGCATTTTTCAAAAATTGGTTAACCAACGACAATTAAACTATTTTTATCCAATATTAACATAATTGTTCAAATCTCCGCATTTTTATCCATCTGCATGTCTTTTCTCCCCCACCCCCATCCTCTCCCCCAAAAATGTTGCATTATCGAAGGCTTCCACTTCACAAGATCTTAAAGTAAATTTTTTTTTCCTATCCATTTCTTGAATAATAATAATATGATCTGCCAGAAACATTGGATTGTATATTTAATTTGTTGTTCAATTCAATCAAGGAAGAATGAGATTAATTCTTGAATGTTGTTGAATTGTTTGTTCTGCATGCCAATACCATTTATCAGATCCCTTTTCCTGCAAACCGATAGTAATTAGATTTAAGAATATTAGAGGCAGATTGTGAGGTTCGTTGAAGAATTACAGAAAACATAGAGATTCAACGGGATGTTTTCTGATTAATATTAATTGGAAATGGAATCCCTTTTAGTTCTTCGTGACTAGAGGATTGCTTATTTGGAATGGTTCGAGGACAACTTACAAGATGCCACAATTCCCTTTTCCTTGGGTGCGGCTGAGGGGTGGGGTGGTTGTCATTTTGAATAAAAGGCGTAGTTGAGTCTCAATTCTTTCAGAATGCCATAAAGTTGTAGCAGGGTTGTCGCCTAAAAGGCTTGTTTGAGTCTCGACCCTATTAGATTACAAACAAGTTGTAGAAGGCTTGTAGTTTTACCTAAACAGGCATATTTGAGTCTCGTTTCTATTAGATTGCAAACAAGTTGTAGAAGGGTTGTCATTCCAACTAAAAGGCATATGAGTCTCAGTTCTAGGATTGCAAACAAGTTGTAGAATGGTTGTCGTTTTTTTACACTAAAAGGTATCATTAATCTCGATCTAGTGGATTGAAAACAAATTGTGAAGTTTGTCAATTGTCTTAGTTAACTTTGGAGGTTTCAATAACTGTCTAAGAAGAATTACAGGAGAAGTGAGACTTGATGATATCTCAAAGTTATGATGGTGCACACAAATCTACCAATGCCGGGTTGGTTTCTATCGCGTACATTTTTTCCTTGTAGTAAATGAGACTTAATGAAATTAGCAGCAAGCTTCGCGAACCAATGTTATTTTGCATTTGTGTTAATTGGGACACTACGTGGAAGAAAAGCTAACAAGATTAGACTGAGGTGGATGAATGATAAAATGTTATGGAGGCTGTTTTATATCTATTATGACCATTTGCTAGCAATCTGACTTATAAGCTGATGCATTTAAACTTTTAGCTCGCAGCTGTAGTCCTTTCACCATCTTTTAGCTGTGCATAGGCGATGGGACAGTGCTGGACTAAGGTAATCAATGTTCAGAAACCGGTCGTGCTGGAGATTTGTTTTCCTTTTCTTTTATATGTTCTTGAGATAACTGCCACAGGTATTCGTTTATTAGGTTTGTTAAGGTAGATAAAGAACTTGGTCTAATTGCAGTTTTGCACACAAAACAATAATGAAAAGAGTACTACAGCAGAGATCGGAGGTAAAAATGTTCACCTTATAACTACCATGGAGAAGTGGGAAGAAAAGAATTTGGAAGCAAGCAGGGAAGACAAGATGGTAACTTACCTATGCTTTATTTTCTAGAATGATTTAGGAGTTGGCTTTGATCAGCAAAAAGCAATAGCTTTGGAGCTTGTTACTAATTTTGATATGAGAATTCGTCTTCCTCATTTTCTCACTTTAGACATTCTTTTTTCGATTTGTAATTTCCAAGTTTCCAACAGGTGGCGGTTAATTTCAGTACGTCTTGGAGTAATCCATGTAGAGAGATAGCACCAGCTTACTCTGAGCTTGCCGATAAATATCCTTCAATTTTATTTCTAACAGTGGACGTTGATAAATTAGCAGTAAGTTGCTACTTTTTCTTCAAACACTCAGTTTTGCATACTGGATTCACGCTATTGTCAATCTAGATTATCAGATGATGTGCAATCCTATGTGCTGAAAAGCGGTATATATTGATATATGAAAATGTTGTGCTGATATGGTGTAGGAATTGAGTACTAAATGGGACATCAAAGCCACTCCATCCTTCTTTTTCCTGAGAGACGGACGACAACTGGACAAACTTGTAGGTTCCAACAAGACAGAGCTCCAAAAGAAGATGATGGCCATTTCCGAGTCAAATTGAAGGTCCTTGAATTGAATCTTCTTTTTTGGTGTAAACATTTATTAAGTGTTTGGTAAAGTGAATTTGATAGTCTTGGACACTATTAGATAAGATGAAGAATAGTTAAAAATATTGTCATAGTACTGTTCAGTACTGTCTAGTAATATAACAATATTCCAAACATGTAGTTTTCCTACATCACAAATTTCGATTTTTGATACTTCAAGAATGTGATGACTAATATTAGTGTACATCTGTTTTCCTCTTTCAGCTATTAAAGAGTAATCAAAAAGTTTCTGTTTGTTAAAATAAGCCAATGTGAATCTTAACATTGGAGAAATGCTTTATTACAGCTGATGTGTAGCATGTCCAATTCTGTACAGAGAAATCTCACATTACTGAATGGTAGATAGGTATTCGGTCTTGCTTCGGTATCTTGAATGGTAGAACTGCAATTCATTATATGTATTAAGATGACGACCAGCAACAAACTAAATTTTTATCCAATAAATTTGGGGTCGGCTTCACCAATCCTTTCCCTTACTGCTAGATGATTAGATCCACAAGAAGAAATCCTTAGCGACTACTACAAGCCATTTTATTAGTGGTATATGCTTCCCTCTTCTACTAAATCTCTCAAGTTTCATAACGAGTTTCTAAAAAGGTGCGGAGCCACAAAATGATTGCAGTGTAGGCAGAGTTGCCAGTTGAACTTGCCGGTAAGGATGGACGTGGGTCGATTTCGTGCCCAACTCGAAATTGAAACAGACCAAGTTGGTTTGGGTAAATTGCAACCCAACCCAGTATTTGATAACATAAACAATACAATCAAACATGTAATGCAAAATACCAACATAAAGGAAAAATTGCTTGCAGAGATAACCTTTATGGTAGTAACTTTTTAGTCTGAGTGGAAAAATAATTCAGAAGACGCTGTCGAATTGAAAGAAAATTTATATAAGATGAACATTGCCCTTCTTTTTGAAGTAATTTATGCAATAAGTTCATGGGAAGTAAAAATTCGTGAAGGATGACATTGAAATCTTACGAGAAAATAAAAAAAGGAAAAGTGCAATTTTGAACGCTTCTCAAAAATTAATGTCACTATGTAAATACCTTCTAACATCTAACAACCAAATAACTACATGGGGTGTTTCTATGATGAGTGTCGCTTCTGGCGCAAGCATGGCTGTGTAATCTTCATTTCTGCAACCTCAAATGTTGCTAAAAACATGCTCTGAAAAACGTTTCACAGATCTGTACAACTAGGCCGCAGCATCACATAACTGAATCCCTTAAAGGGGTTTTCGCCACATTTTGGACTAGCAGCCGGAGAATCTAGAAGTGGCATGTTGGTCCAACGCTCATCAAAATTGGCAATGCAGTGTTTTCCTGCTACTAGTGGAAGGAAGCTTGGTTGAATTTCCCGAGCCTCCAATTTCTTCCAGTTGATAGACTTCAACCACTTGTGGCCCTTTATCTCATCACTGCCTCTTACCCCATTCCCAAGGCGCTTGTTCGCCTCCTTCTGAAGCAACTGAAGTAGAAATTGAATGGAAAACGATCAGTCCCTTACCGCACACTTTTTTACTTAAAAAACAGTTGACTAGAAATGAATATTACAAACGTAGATGTGCCATGCCGATAATAATCGGAAAAGTTCCTTGTAGAGTTACAACCGCCTGGCTCAATCCAGATCATATTTATTCATTTGGATCTGGATGAATGTGTGATTGAATAGAATATATTGCTATCTATATCATCATCAGTAGAAAACAGATACAGCAGAGCTATTACCCCTTTCAGTAGAGAATGAGCCTCACTTGACAAAAATGCTGGCAGCTTGATTTTGTCCTTCAGTATCTTCTGCTGAATTTTGTGACGATTCCCACCAACGAATGGCGGCTGAAATAATACAGGACAAATATAATAGACAACAAAATGCATATTTAGTTAAAGATAGCTGTGGGAAGTCATAGAAAGTTTTAAAAATTTCATCATCATGCGTAACCATATTGTGCCAGGAAAAGCGAGCTATGGTATCATTTTGAATTTCTTTCACACTTCATAAACTATCCAATCCTATTAAAAAGTCGACTATTTTTTTCTCTTCTACTCCCTGGCTTAAATTCTCTCAATTCTTCTGAGAATATTGTTGAGGTCATGAGAGCTGTCATCCTAAATTTTAGTTGTA
Organism: Fraxinus quadrangulata; assembly: GCA_903798255.1. Classification (NCBI taxonomy): domain Eukaryota; kingdom Viridiplantae; phylum Streptophyta; class Magnoliopsida; order Lamiales; family Oleaceae; genus Fraxinus; species Fraxinus quadrangulata. The sequence goes on from CAIGRB010117196.1 coordinate 18,961, forward strand.
AGTTGTAACCATTATTTTATATCAAGTAACTAATGTGCACAATGATTTTTCTGAATAATAAATTCAACAGATGATCAAGAAATAACAATCACCCTAAGAATTCACAATAAGATGACAGGAAAAACTCCGTGCCTAGAACAACGAAATTAACTATTATAGACGTTATAATTAAACAAAACAACCAACATGGCTACATCGTCCACGTAAAGGAGCATTTTAACAGAAATAAGTATTGTCGCAAAGTAGGGAACTAGGTAATTAATTATAAGCAGAGAACTAACCTTCCCTGTCAACATTTCATACAAGAGAATTCCCACACTCCACCAGTCTGCAGCCTTATCATGACCTCCACAGCGAATGATTTCTGGTGCCATATACTCAACTGTTCCGCACAAGGAGTTAGATCTTGTGTTCTCATCAGATTGTTTTGCAAGCCCAAAGTCAGTTAGCATAGCCTGCAAGAGATAAAAGAAGAAAGAACATTACAAAATAAAGCCTTGACATACCACACATCTTATTCTTTGAATTTAACAAGATACAGATTCCTATGCAGTTAAAACAAACCGAGGAGCTCTAGCAACATAAAATCTGTGCAGAAAAAGCCATTTATGGCAAGAAAAAAAGTGGAAGATTTCTTACATGCCCCTCTGCGTCAAGAATAATATTTTCAGGTTTCAGATCCCTGTGCATTATGCCTTTTGCATGGAGGTGAGAAACAGCAGAAACAATCTCGGCAGCATATATACGTGCCAAATCCTCTCTGAAAACAAATACCACATGTTCAAATACCTCAATGTAAAGTGGACATTCTTTATCAGAACAAACATCATAATACCTGAATAGGCCTTGACGGTAGAGTTGAAAGAAAAGGTGACCCCCATTGATGAAGTCAAGCACAAGGTACAATCTGTATTTAGTCTGGCCCAAAGAAATTATTAAAAACATTAGCAAATTCAAAATATGTCAAACTGAAATAGACAACCTCATAGTTTCCAATCTTATGATCCAAAATTAAGGATGCCACGGCCACAAATTTGGACCATGCACTCAATAAGAGCAAAAAGGACGCATATCAACAATTCGAAAAATGAATACCTGGAAGGAGTATCTTAGCTTCACAATGAAGGGATGATCTATTTTTGTCAATATATCCCTCTCTGTTTTCATGTACTCAGCATGGTTTTTCTTTATAATGTTATCTTTGCGCATAACCTTCATAGCAAATATTTCTGACGAACCAATCTTCCTCACTTGGTACACTTTTCCAAATGCACCTTGCCCAACAACTTTCAAAAATTCAAAGTCCTCAAGCCCTACTGTCTTCTCTGAATTGCTATCAACTTCAAGAATAAACTCCTTCGGAACAACTGTCTCAATAGCAGCTTCAGGAAATTTCTCTTGAGCCTCTCCGCCTACCTCGTCCACAAGTTCAAGTAGATCTTCTCGCTCATGCAAATCGAGCTTGTTGAGCTTTGATACTTGACTTAAACAAGAAGTGGGACCCACATAGGAATGGGAACGACTATGAATTACGGCAGGATCATTATAAATTAATTCTTTCACTTCAGATGGGACAATAAAATTTCCGGAATCTTCAGATATCAAAGGTAAAGTTGCAGGAGTTCTTGCAGGACCGAAAACGTCAGAGAAGTCCAAATCAACATCTTCCAACGAGAAGGCATCAGTGACTTCCACTGGAAGGGGAACGTGACTTGGGAAAGTCTTCAACAAATTGTCGCCAATCAATGTCGAAAATTGAGAGGTAACCATGATGCTAAAGATGAAACACAGGAAGCAGATTGACTTCAAACTCCGAGCAATGATAAAATAATTTCCCCCAAAGACTTTTAAATCAGGAATGATGAAGAAGGACAATATGCAATAGCCTTGAACAGAAGGAAGTTCTCAATTCCAACAGATGCTCCAAAAGATATCGGGGAAAGGCAAAGTAAAAGCCAGAATCGGAACTTGTTCTTGTTTCCTGCTTTAAAGGAAACAGTAGATGTAGCAGTGCTTTTCGGATTCATGAAGACCAGACGATCAAGGCTGTAAGTGCAAAAGAGTTGTCAGTTTCAGCATAAAAATGCAACATCCAATATGGACATAAAATATGAGATCAAAAACAAGAAACACTGGGTAAAGGATTGATGCTGAAAAAATGTGATGCTCAACATAACAAAAGAAAAGGCGTGTTGTTTCAATGTTTACAACATTGCTAATACTTTGCCAGAATTTCCATTTGTTCATTCCTAGGGGTGCAGTCCATGCCAAATAAACAGCAATTAACAAGACTAATAAATTGAGAGGCTTATGAAATCTGATTTTTGAACACTAGTTGAAATCTAAATGATTTTCATGATTGACATAACTGAATAATCGCTTGCAAAATGATGTATTCTAGGAAACTACCAGTTTTCTCAAAAGCAATAGCTAATGGAAAAGCGCAAACTAGCCCCGTATCACCCAGAACGAGGCCTAGAAATCCACCCGAAGCACTAATCGTCTGGGCCTTTAATTCTAAATATCCCTTATGAACTAGGCTCCAACTCATGTTCAGTGATACTCTACACCAATGTACCATCTATACATCTACATGACACTCTTTATCTATAAAAAACAAGCATCCCCCGTAAGTAATATCATGATCCAGTGGCACGTAAAAATTTCATGGTAATTCAACAATTACCAGAAATTAGTTTGATCTTTGCAAATAAATCATCACTTCACCTAATTTTGCAGGTTCATATCAAACTGAAGAAAATTCTATAGTGTCCCAAAATCAAGTTCTATAATTTTGACAGATCATCATCATTCTACATACATTTATTTGATCATGGACCCATCAATACAAACTGAAGAAAATTCTATAATGTCCCAAAATCAAGTGATCTCACAAAAATAAGTGAACACAAGACCAATCGAAAGCAATCTATAATAAATTCAGGAAAAAATACAAAACAAAGATTAATAAATGTGAATAAAAATAATAAGTTTTGTTTATTGTTCTAACCTCGAGGAGAATTCCAGAGGGAAGGCAAAAAGGAAGCGATGGGGAAGATAACTACTGCGGGACGAAAACGGAGTCGCGTAGCCGCTTAAATAACTAACGACATAACCGTACGACCACGTAATTAGTTGGTTTACGTCAATTTTATACGCTTTACGTGGCGTGTTCTAATTGGCTATCAATGTTAGGCCAAGATTGATGTGTAACGTACTTTTCTGCAAAAAGCATTGAATCATAGTTTTTTTTTTAGAGTTTGAGCTTCATTCTTTAAAAATTACATATTATTTAACAAAATTATTTTATACATAAATTTAATTTTTATTTTTTAATCACACATTTTTCAAAAAATCACTATTATAAAATTTATTTATATTTTTTGAAAAAAAAAAAGACTCAAACAAGGTCTTAATTTAACGGTAAAATACTCTGAGTATCCCCAATCTTTTATAAATATAGTAGTCATCTGCCCAATTTGTGCAACCACGTCAATAACATTTTAAAATTATGTGTGTGGTTTAATTGAAAACATATATTTAGACGTTAAATATCTATACAACATGCACATTATGTCTGATTAAAAAAGGAAAATCGTCCAAAAAAAACTTCCTTTATTCTAGAAACTAAATGGTGACTATTTACAATATATTAAGCCCCTGTTTTGTTTACATAAAAATCCTTTTTTTGCTAATTTTGATAAGAGTTAACGGAGAGTGTGGTTTAAAAATTGTGAATCCCATGAAATTAGATTAAAAATAATTGTTGATTTTAACTTCAATTTTAATTAACTTTTTTAGTTTAACCAAACTAGGACAAAAATTTTACCCTTCATGTTAAATATCACGCGCATGTCGCGTTTGCATTTAACTTTTGAGTTAGACTTTTTTCGTTTTTTTTATAGATAAAATGTAGTAGACATTGATGCCACCTATGAAAGGTGGAAACATGGTTGCCATATTAATGAAAGGTTGGGGACCCTTAAAAGAATTTACCGTTTATATAATTATGAGTTAGATATTAAAATTAAATTATTTTAAGCTGATTTGGAATTATGTATGTGCCCCATTTTGCATTTGGGTTATTCCCGTTGTACAAGAGAATTGGGTACGGGATAAATATAGATACGGTGTTGACAGCACTGCATTGGACCATGTTGTGTGCTGCAGTGCTGCCAACACTACATTTGTGACTTAAAGTCCTTGCATTTTTTGTGTCTCTTATCTTTTCTCTCTAATTTTCTTGTATATTATTTTTTATGTCGTTTGGCAAAAGATTATGTGAGGTGGATCAATATAATCCACTTGGCAAATGGGTATTGGTCTTGAACACTTTGAAATGATTGTCTAGTTAATGTGTATTATGGATCATAGATTAAATCCAATGGTTTGATTTAATCTTGTGGTCAATTACAAATTCTAGTCATGTCATTTTCATAGTACAATATTTGAATTTGAATTTGAATTTAAATGAATATTTGGCTCTATAATTACAAGACTTTTTCACCTTATCATTTTGGACTTGGCATTAGTAAAAGAGAGTAAGCATTGAGAGGTAACCAAGTAGGAGAAGTTCATATCTCAGGCAAAATTCTTGGTGGCTTCCGACGGATTTATTTATCTGTATATCCATTGTCATTCCCGTGAACGATGATGCATTATCCGGTGTGGCAAGAATCTGAGCTCAATGTCATATGATACACCATTGAAGATATTGGAGAAGTTTTGAGTCTTTCTTGTTTGTTTTTACACTTTGAGAGTTTCTATTTTCCGCATTGTAGTTGTAATAATTATTTATTCACTACATTCAAAACTCTACAGATTAATTATACCATTTATCTGTTAAAAGTCATCTGTGTTTTCAGATTTAGGAAACAATACAAGAAAAAATATTCAAACAACAAATCAGTTGTTGCGAGTTCGTCGTTCTTTTTAAATTTTCTTTGAAGCTTAAATGATTCTTGGCAACAAATTTTCAATTGTAGTGTTCATGATAATTTTCTTAAATGATTTCTGATTTTCTTTTGGGAATAAATAATAATATTGGTTGAAAAGGCAGTGGTGAATATAAGTGAGAGTCCATGAGTGATGAGGTAATTGTGTGAAATCTAAGATATTGTTTTATAAATATTTTTTTCTCGAGAAATTTCCTAATGTTATGATATAAATAAGGAAAAAACTCCCAATGCGTAAAAGGCAGATAAACAAAAGGAGGAATATTAGCTAAAAATGGCAAAGAACAACAAGAATTTGGTAATCAATTTGCGAGAAGCATAGCGTCATACACTTTTTAGTTTAAACTGCAATACGGAAACGACTTGTACCGAATTATTTTATATGCCGGAGGTGCTGATGATGAGTCTAACAAGTATGAGGTTAATGATGATGAGGACAATGAGAACCGTGAAGACGTTAGTTGGATTGAGCTATACAACTTTTTTATACTTGAAACTTGGCAACAATGTTGATTTATCATTTTGTTTTAATCAGTGTACGAGGAAAACAATGAGTAAGTACTTCGAGGTGAGGACCGATAAACAATCGCCCTTCATTAATTTGCATTTCTGGCTTCAAATTTTGTAAAATGTTTGAATTCAAAATGAGCTAATCGGATTGGTAAATATTAGGATTGTATGAAAACATTGTCGTGTAAAAATCGGACTTCAAGTGAATTTTATTGAAATTAATTGAAAGTAATCATCAATAATACGATATTTCTCGTCTTTTATTTTTTAAAAGTTGCTAAGGTGTTTGTTCTTCTCAGCGAGGGAACAAACGTCTCTTTCATTTCATTAACTCAGGTAGAAAAAGAGAGGAAACGTATGTCTTGGTTTAGATGATGTCGTGTGTAGATGAGCAAAAAATGTCTCATTATAACAAGAATTTGGTAAATCCACGTGCCCAAGACTAATTTTTAGATAAAGAATCGTGGTTTTAAAATAACAACTAAGCATATTATTTCAAAATTTTTTTAATTTTCACTTATTTTCAACCACACATTTAGGCAGTAAAATATTTTGCACGTAAAATAAAAAAAAAAATTCATACTTTTTAACTACACGTTCTCAAAAAAATCACTATTCAAAACTCAATTTTCTCAAAATAATGGCCAATCGGGCTAAATGGTCATATGTTAGGTAAGAAAAATATATTTGTTTGAAATTGCTACCCTTACGTGACTTGTAAGAAAATTTAAACTAAAATCGATTTTACTGAAAGTCATATAGTTTAAAAATTACTATCAATTTATTATCAGTATTTCCAAAATAAAAATGTTTTGATATCAAAGTTTGAAACCATGACCTAGAGAACAATTCGAGTTCATTGGACATAGAAAACAATCTTCTAAAATTCGTTTTAATTTATAATCTTACTTCGTGTCTGATCATGTTCGACCACAAACAAGCACTATAGTAAGTGCAAGAATTCCTGTGTAATTTATAATCAACCCAAACTTGGTGCCGAACGAAGAGACGCGCTCGTTGACTTTAATTTTAATCCTCGTTTCCAATTTGTGTTTTTCCTAGTTTGGCCTAATCGCATCCGGCTGAAATTGAAGCCTTGACGAGCAAACCAAAGAGAGAAAATGGAGCCGAGAAGAATGCGCTGTGATCACTTTCCAAAACGTAAACATCCGAAGGCGGCCATCTCTTGATCATTGCATCTTGTTGCTCAGGTTTTATTACATGATCATGTGTTGTTTTGATGTAAATACGAGGAACCTGCTCAGCGTTCTCCACTTCAGTAAATTGTGCACATGTCAATGCTTGAATTGGGCCCGGCCGCAAAAGCATTGCTGCTAGTGTCGAATCCTGAATTTAATGAGCATATCGACAATGTTAATGTCTGTTGTAATTGACTCGTTGTGTTGAATTCGACCCAATGAAGGTGCAAGAATTACCTCTCGGGGTGACAATTGGTAAATTATTTTCCTTTGTAGTTCTTTCTTGATAATCAGAGTGGTTGGAGGATGATCCTGCCCCAAACCAAAGCCCACGTCATATACATCACCAATTTCTCCAAAGTCGGAAAGATCCGGTACTCCCTGTAAAATATCGAAAACCCTTATCGTATGACTTCTAAATACTTAACAAGATTTAAGAACTAAGATATGTTTCAAAGTTACAAACCTTTAAGAATTGCAATATTTGAAGAAATGGTTGGGTATAGTTAATTAACAATATAGTCAAGACTATCATCACAATGTCTGTAGAATGATGATATGTGCAACCAACTTCGACGCTAACCCTCTATCCTCCCCCCTTCAATACAATTTTCTTTTATTCAACACAATCTTACGTGTTGAGTTGAAATTGATCATCCTTGCCCGATCTCAAGATATTTCTTATACATCATTCTAGCCTTCTAGGTAACAAAGTCAACAAATTAATTTCCCACTTAAAGGTAGAAACTTTGTAGATAAATGAAGAAAATAAATGCAAGCAACACTATATTGTTTGGGCAATCGAGTCATCCTATTGTATACTTACGCTTCATGTTTGGTAAAAGCATAGTCTTTAGTACAATTTTCATCAATTAATAACTATAAAAAAAAAATCGATTTTATCTATCATAATTTTGTTGTTAAAAATCCCGATTTCTGCGATAATTGTCATGTTTCTTGTAATATGTTTGTGTATTGTCAATAAGTAAATGCATCAAAGAACTTACATCTTTGATATCTTGGTCAGTGACATAGCCCATTTTCAACATGGTGGCGGCAAGAAAAACTGCAAGGTAGATTTTGTTTGCAAACTTGTAAATTGCATCTGTCAAACTAAGCCCTCCGGCGCTATGTCCTACCAAAATCACCTGTATCGAAAAAAAATACTTAATTTTGCTTTGAGAAATTACGTTTAAATTAAATGAATACATGTGAGTCCTTTCTACCTTTTCATTGTCATCTAAGGATGACAAGAAGTCGATGAGCGGCTTGTTGTAGTCTACGAAGGAAAGAATTGTATTGGGATCGGTTTGATCGACGCCGGCACCTTTGAGGTCAATACATGTAACTCTATAGCCGGAATTCTCCATTAGGCATCTAATTTTGTACCAGCACCACCCTCCCCCTCCAACGCCATGTACCAGAACAAAGTGTGCCTTATTCAACCTCTTCTCTTTCATCACCACTTCTCCTGCAAACTCTTCTCCCATACTTATTTTCCCCTCTCTCTCTCTCTCTCTCTCTCTCTGTGTATATAAATATATATGTATGTATGTATATTTATATTTGTGTGTGGGTAGATTGATATTATATATAGTGTTGGAATAGTCTTATGATTTTGGTTTTATTGTTGTAGTCCAATATATCATAATTATTTGGACCACGAAAAATGAATAATGCAACTTGATCTAAACCTTGACGGGGGTTAAATATCCTTACACGGGATGTGTTTGATAGGTATTATTGAGAAAATAATGTATTTTAAATTCATATTTGGTACATATTCTTTCAAAATACATTCTTTTCAAATTTAGGGTATGTTTGAGTCACATTATTTTGAAAGAATATATTTTGGAATAGTAAATTGATGAAGAATGTGTGGTTTAAAAAGAAGGAAAAGTTATTGATATAATGAAAAATATTATTTTATTGAAAAATGTGTAGTTGAAAATGAGTAGAAGAATGAGAATGAAAGAGAGGTTTTGAATACGGAGCACACTAGTTCTATGTGTACTTTATTTCACTTTGTTTGTGCACTTGACTTTAGTAGAAAATTGATGCGAAGACAACTTCGTCTGGGAGTAATCACATTTCTTACGTTGTGTGCGACAAATTTGTAAAGTTAACGACTTTGCAAAAGAAATAGTTGCATAAAAAGNTTTGGAATAGTAAATTGATGAAGAATGTGTGGTTTAAAAAGAAGGAAAAGTTATTGATATAATGAAAAATATTATTTTATTGAAAAATGTGGTTGAAAATGAGTAGAAGAATAAGAATGAAAAAAGTAATGTGGCCCAAACAGAGGCTCATTTTCAATCACATTCTTCAATAAAATAATATTTTCATCACATTAATAATTTTTTCTTACTTTTTAACAACATATTTCACATTATATTACTATTTAAAATATATTCATTACTCAATAATATTCATCAACACATCCTAAATAATGATATGATGGGAAATATGTTGTTAAAAAGTAAAAAAAAAAAATTATTGATATGATGAAAAATATTATTTTATTGAAAAATATGTAATTAAAAATAAGTTATGAAATAATGTATTTTGAAAGAATGTGTATCAAATATGAGCTAAAAATATATACGCTGTTACACACAAATTGTGAGAATAGAATGGCCACGTCCCCCACACAATTGCAGTTCCATGTTCCTGTAGGTGGGGCCTCGAAAACATTTTCTACGAGATTTTTTTGACCTAAAATTGTAGTAACATTTCTTGTATGTGTACTAGCTTAGATAAAACCATACACGACCCAAGAAGAACGTGAAGGGTGACATTTGTCCGTCATTATCTTATTCAGCCCACGTTTGGAGTAGTTTAAAAAGTTGATAAAAATAAGTTAAATACAACAATTAATGTAATCAAAGATAATGTTTATCAATTTTTCAATCATATATTTCATTAATTTTTATTAAAATTTACATACGAAATAACGCTCTTTCCAATATACAAAACTTGCCGCATATAAAATATAATAATAAGGTCATAAATTATGATTGCTAATCCCTTAATGGAAAAATATAGTGTGGCGGGGTGTATAGCTTGTCTTTATATGATTTAATAATAAAAAATAGTTTTCAACCTGTTGACATTATTTCAATATTAATCAATTAAAATGTTGATTTGTTTATTATCCACATATTTGCAGGCTGCTGGCACATTATTATCTTGTTTTTCTGTCATTTATCTAAGAAGAATATTATTTCTAGCTGTTTCCAATAACTTCTGCATACTACCAGTGGGAAGATGTGACAAAAAAAAAAAAAAAATTGGATTTTCCACATTTCAAGAATTTGATCGAAAAAAAGGATGAAGATTTCGACACGAGTCATAGGAAATAGTATGATCGATCCATGCTAATCATATGGTTCAATGATTTGAGCATCTAATACTTTAGTTACGTATTACTTTGCAGTTATAGTGAATTATTCGCCACTATTTGACGTGTTTATAAATTATTAGATAGTCGAATGAATATGAGTTTTATCATCAACGTGCATTCCTCACTCGTGAATCAAAATTGTATTCATTAAAAATCTAAACGCACAATTTATATAAATAACCGACGATGAAAATTAAATACGAGATTTTCAAGTTAATTTTTTTTTTTTTAAAGAAATCATAAACTTATTCAATTATTTTGTCCATAATGCATTCGAATAATTTTTGAAATGGTCTTTATAGGACATACGTAAGTATGTAGATTAATTCTATACAAAAAATCAAATCATTACCGGCCACTAAATTCTTATTTTATAATTAGTTGAAAGTCATCTGTAACATTGTTTAGCTTTTGGAGGCTGCAGGCCTTAATTTTATTTTTCTTTACCACTATTTACGAATAAAACGTCACCAAAAAAAAAAATATATCTATTTACTAATTTTATATTTTTTGTAGTTTTTTAAGTGCATAATTGGAAATTAGAATTAACAATATTAATAAGAATAAAAAGTAAAATTTTATCAATTCCTCAATTTTATTTTATAAATACTATTCGAATAAAGATGAAAATATAGATCGACTTATAAAGGATTGTGTTACTCATCTTAACAATGTTGACCTTTTAAGATGGAACCCCAAATCTTAACATAGTATCAGAGTCCGTTAAGCTCCAACGAGCAATTCGATCCGATTATGACTCAAAAAAACTAAGCACACAGATTTCAAGATTGGTATGTCCAAACGAGCCACCATCTTTAAAAAATATGTTAAGGAATAAAATTTCATATCGAATAAAGATGAATATAAAGACCAATTTATAAGAGTTTTGGTCACTCCTCTTAATAAGGTTGACATTTTAAGATGGACCCTCAAATCTTAACATAGGATCAAAACTCTTTAAGTTCCAACGAGTAATTCGATCCGATTGAAACTCAAAAAATTGAACACACTGATTTCAAGATTAGTCTGCTCAAATGAGCCACCATCTTGTAGGGACATATTAAGGAATAAAATTACACATCGAATAAAGATGAAAATATAGATCAGCTTATAAAAGATTTGACTACTTCTCTTAACAATGTTGACATTTTAAGATGGAACTTCAAATCTTAACAATTAGAAATTAGAATTAACAATATTAATAAGAATAAAAAGTAAAATTTTATCAGTTCCTCGATTTTATTTTATAAATACTATTTAGGAAATATATTCATAAATTTTTTCTTGTTAGCCGCCTCGATTAAATATGAAAATGCTGACCCAGCCGATATTTTAAATTATTGCAATTTCAATATAATTCCTAACCTGCCAACCATAACGTGCCAATATAAATCTTATCTATACTTTGACGGTTTCTCCATATATAATGAGAAAGGAAAGTGAAAAAATATATTCTTATTTTTACAGTCAATTGAATCACTTATAAGTTTAAATAGCGTGCCTTTTTTAACTTTGTTACATAAAAATATATTTATTTTAATTATAAAAATATTTAGTATGTGTATTTGATAAATCAACCACGTTACGTGGCCCATTTTATTAATAATGAAAAAAAGAAAGGGGACTAGATCGGACCTCCAAAAATATAGTATTTAAAAAATAATAAAGACGTGAAGTACAATATAAAGATAATGAATACATAAATCACGTTCAACTTTTGCTTATCATGAATGTCACAAGGTATTCAGTAAATTCATCGTTAAGTACGAAACTGTTGTTCGAAAGTAATCGTACAAAGTTACTCTCTCAATCCACTAGAAATTTCATATATTGTTGTGTTCAAATATCATATTGAATGACCTAATTTCATGTCGAACTCATAAACTGCAAGTAACATACAATTCTACAAAACAAATGATTTGTAGCGGAAGTTTGAGCAGATTATAAGTGAATTAAAGATATTAGAGAGAATAAAAATAAGGGACATGGAATGGCAAAGATCTTGTTTCCCTTTGAGCACACAAATCTATTAGGTATGAATTCGAAAGTTTGAAAAGGGACCATGTAGATGTGGGGATAATGCACTTAACATGCCACTGTTTGGGGATGGAGAAGTGGACCGGCCACGCTATGTTGTCTTCGTTAGTGCGCGACAGTGGAAGTTAAAAGGTTCTCTAACTTGGAACCAAACTCCACCATTTACAATTTGCACAAGAAAATACGTTGGAAATCAAATGGTGATACATCAACCATTTTTATGGGCTTTCTTGAAAACAAACACATATATAAGAGTCATGCTATGTGTACATAGGTGTACACATAGATGTGTACATAATATGAGTGGGGTGGAATCTAATTTTATGCATGAATTCCTTGCATATTTTGAGTCATTACCCATTCAGCTTTTATGCTTGACATATATATTGAGGGTGGTAAATGGAAATTTGCAGATATGAATTAGAAATGGAACCATTCCGTCCAACTCATTTTCATAGAATATGGGTCACGTCAATTTACATGGAAGGTTCATGACCTATAATCCAACAACGAAGTTATCTACTTGGTATATTCTTCATGCAGGTCAATGTTGCCTAGCAATTGTCATTTCAAAGCGTCAAATATCGTGCACAATTAATTTCATCTTGTGAAATGAGTGTTAAATTATTTTAGAGTCTAGCGAAAATGTGTTCGATACAAGTTGTAATAAATTTGATATACTAGCAATAACATGTTTGGCGCCAAACATGTTAATCAGTAAGTTCACTTATAATTATATAAGTAAAATATAATTATAAGACAATTGAGTATTAGAACAAATATTCATTTTTATAGTCAAAATTGAAAACAAGTTAATGGGTCTGCAATGGGCCCCAATCACGCCTTAGTTGCATAGAGCAGTTAATGAAGTTTGGGCTCAAATGGGCTGTTAGAGGGGCTGATATTTCCATGGGGCCTTTATTTAATGGGTCAGCAAGTGGAGACTCGATACGGATGTGAAGAATCACGCTTCAATAACATAATGGTTGATATAATCCTTGACAAAATATCACGCGACATCTTATTATTGGATTGTTTAAAATATAGTCAACTTTTACATCCTATAATATATTGTCAACACTTATTATGTCAAAGCATTTATCTGTCAATATTTTTTTGTCAAAGTGGGATAACCCTGATGAAAAAGGGAAGCGAAGAGATTTGTCTTTGATTTTTCTTAGAACCCTGGTGCATGTGCAGGGAGGTGACACACATTCATTAGACCTTAAACAAAAAAATAATTTTACGATTTTTATCCTAACCAATGTACATACGCCACCTGTTTCCTTAGTAATCTCCCCTATACATGGGGCTTGACTATTTTCCTTCTTATCAAAGCAAAATGCATCAACATTTTAGTCGATTTTAGCAATTTTACAAGGTTGTAGAGTTTTCGATACGTTAAACGTTTGAAATTCATGTCAACTCGACAATTCATTGCTTATAGTGTATCTGATGAATATTATTGAGAAAATAATGTATTTTAAATAGTTATATGATGTGAAATATGTGATTAAAAAGTAAAGAAAATTATTGATGTAATAAAAAATATTATTTTATTGAAAAATGTGTGGTTGAAATGAGTTTTAAAATAATGTATTTTGAAAGAAGGTATACCAAACAAGGGTTTAATATGATGTTTTGTTTGTTTATATGGACAAATCCATTTCAGCAACTAACGTAACCAACATTCAAATGTACGCATCTAAGCCCCAGTTTAATGAGAATTAAAATTAGATTTTTAGTAAATTTTGATAAAATTTGATTAAATGTGTGGTTGAAAATTTGTAGACCCCTTAAAATGTATAGTTAAAATTAATTATTGACTTTGAAAATCCTAAATTTTAATTTCTACCAGGCTAAATATTGGCAATCTAAATTTCAAGAACCATTGCAAGCTTGCCAATAAGTTTAGCAAGTCAATAAATTTGTTTATAACACCGAATCACTATTTGGTGGGGATTAAAATCGGACTTATAGTAAATTTTGATAAAAATTGATAAAACATATGTTTGGCCCTCTATTATTTCAAAAAACTCATTTTCAATCATACATTTTTTCATAAAATAATATTGTATGTAAATTGAATTTTTTTTTACTTTTTAACCATACATTTTTTAAAAAATCACTAATCTAAAATATATTTTCCCAAAATTACGTTTTAATAGAGTCTAAACAAGGGAAAAATATGTGGTTGAAAGTTTTGAATTCCATAGATTTTAATTTAGATTAAAATTAAAATTTTAATTTCTACGACTGGGTGTCTGTTTGAGAGCTATTAAAAATGAAAATTTTGACCAATCTCATTTTCTACACATGTGGGGCCATTGTCGGTTATTCTGCAATAAAACAATCAATGTTGACTTCTAGGGACGTTGCAAGTCTGAAAATGAACATTTCCAATTTATCTTTCAATTAAATGGTGGGAGGTTATTTTAAAGTTAATGAATGGGAGGGTTATTTTTGGAAATTGATTTTAAAAAATGAGAATGGTTTGGACTTTTTGCTAGTGATGATAATGGGGCGGGACTGGATGGGATGGGGGTAGGCCACCCTCTTTCCACCCTACCTTGTCACTCCCCCGCCTCACCTCGTCTCGTGCCTCGCCCTATTGGGCTCGGGGCAGGTGTGGGGCTCGGGTTTGCCCGTTTTCCGTCTCGTTTATTTATTTATTTATTTTATTTTCAAAAAATTTCAATTAATTAATTATTACTATCTTAGTTAATTAATTTTTTTCAATTCTTCATGGGGTGGGGTGGATCCGAGACTGGGCACGCCGCCAACCCCGTCTCGCCTCGATCGGGACGGGACCCTGCGGGGAAAATTGCAATATCTATTTTTTGTGTGTTCAACGTTTATGTAAGAATTGATTGCTGACAAATATTCTTTACACTTTGTAATTTTATAATATTTAGCCCTTGTTTGATATCTATTTTTTTCTCGTTCTCATTCTCATTTTTTTTCTCTTTTTTCATTCTAACCATACATTCTATCAATAAAATAATATTATATATAAACTCAAAAATTCTCCTTACTTTTTAACCACACGTTTTTCCATCAATTACTATTCCAAATCAAATTCTTCTCCAAAATGAATGTCAAACACACCCTTAATGTACCTTTAAAAAAATGAGAAATCCGATTTTAATTTTGGGCTTGAGGTTGAAATTACCAAAAGGGAAGGTTTCATACCCTACCTACCCGATCCGAGTGGGAAAAAAAAAACCCGCCTCGAACGAGTTGGCGAGGCCAGACTGCAGGCCCAATCTCGAGTCATGGAAATTAAAAAAAAAAATAACTACAAAAAATAATAATTAATTAATTAAAAAATTTTGAAAAAAAATATGGGTCTGGAAACGGGGCAGGTTCGCGCCGCCGCCCCGCTGCCATCACTAAGTAAGAGATCTAATTTTACCAATTTCAAATTTAAGAGATTTAGTTTAAAATTTCAAATTTCAGAATTTT